>JAODKC010000279.1:0-15123 GCA_026777985.1 Mormyrops attenuatus
CACGGATTGTCCATAATGAACACCATGTTCAGGCATAAGGGTGTCCATATGTGCACTTGGCACCAGGACACCCTAGGACGCAGTTTGATGATCGACTTTGTAGTCGTGTCGTCGGACTTGCAGCCGTATGTCTTGGACACTTGGGTGAAGAGAGGGGCAGAGCTGTCAACTGATCCCTACCTGGTGGTGGGTTGGCTCCGCTGGTGGGGGAAGAAGCCGGTCAGGCCTGGCAGGCCCACGTGAATAGTAAGGGTCTGCTGGGAGCGTCTGGCAGAATCCTCTGTCAGGGGGAGTTTTAACTCCTACCTCCGGCAGAACTTCTCCCATGTCCCGGGGGAGGCGGGGGATATTGAGTCCAAATGGGCTATGTTCCGTGCCTCCATTGTGGAGGCGGCTGATCGGAGCTGCGACCGCAAGGTGGTCGGTGCCTGTCGTGGTGGCAACCCCGAACCCGCTGGTGGACACCGGGGGCGAGGGATGCCGTCAAGCTGAAGATGGAATCCTACTGGGCCTTTTTAGCCTGTGGGACTCCCGAGGCAGTTGATGGTTACCGGCGGGCCAAGCGGAATGCGGCTTCGGCGGGTCGCTGAGGCAAAAAAGAAGGTGTGGGAGGAGTTTGGTGAGGCCATGGAAAATGACCACTGGACGGCTTTGAGGAGATTCTGGTCCACCATCAGCTGAGGGCGGGGAAGCGGTGCAACATCAACATTTATGGTGGGAATGGGACGCTGCTGACCTCAGCTTGGGACGCTGTGGGTCAGTGGAATGAATACTTCAAAGACCTCCTCAATCCCAACGACACGCCTTCCAATGAGGAAGGACTTGGGGGTGGACTCTCCTATCACTGGGGTGGAGGTCACTGAGGTGGTTAAAAAGCTCCTCAGTGGCCGGGCACCGGGGGTGGATGAGATATGCCCGGAGTACCTTAAGGCTCTGGATGCTGCAGGGCTGTCTTGGTTGACACGCATCTGCGGCATCTCGTGGACATCGGGGGAAGTGCCTCTGGACTGGCAGACTGGGGTGGCGGTTCCCTTCTTTAAGAAGGGGGACCGGAGGGTGTGCTCCAACTATAGGGGGATATAGACCCTGGTAAGGTCTATTCGGGGGTTCTTCAGAGGAGGGTCCGTCAGATTGTTGAACCTCGTATTCAGGAGGAGAAGTGTGGTTTTCGCCCTGGCCGTGGAACAGTGGACCAGCTCTATACTCTCAGCAGGGTCTTGGAGGGTTCATGGGAGTTTGCCCAACCCCGTGTGGAAGGAGTCCACACAGGGTTAACGAGGAGGCGTGGTCCACATGAGGGCAATAGGGGCTGGGCGTGACAGGAGCCAGATGAGGTGGCTCGGGCATCTGTTTAGGATGCCTCCTGGACGCCTCCCTGGTGAGGTGTTCCGGGCATGTCCCACTGGGAGGAGACCCCGGGGAAGACCCAGGACACGCTGGGGGGACTATGTTCCTCGGCTGGCCTGGGAACGCCTCAGGATGAACGCCTCTGGATGAAGTGGCCGGGAAGAGGGAAGTCTGGGTTTCCCTGCTGAGACTGCTGCCCCCGTGACCCAATCTCGGATGAACGGAGGATAATGGATGGATGGATGGAAAATGAACCCTGTGGTACCCCACTATGAACACAGGCCCAGTAAGACATCTAATAACTACCACTACTTCCTGTCTGTTAACCAGTTTTCTATCCAAGCTGCTACAGTGCCTAATATCCCTGTTGCTTTGATTTTAAGCAGAAGTCATTTGTGGGGGGACAACATCAAAGGCCTTTGTAAATCTATGTAGATCACATCAGGCACTAAAATTGACCTTGAATTTAACCATGCTATGATCACTTCCACCAAGTGCATCTACCTCAAGCTTTGCAATCCTATCCTGGTTATTAGAAAACAAAAGATTGAGAATGGCTTGTCCTCCAGTAGGGGATTTAAGAAGCTGAGTAAAAAAGTAATCCTGTACCAATTTCACCATCTCAATGGTGAAATGGGCTCACAATTTCACCATGTCCCACTGTATCCCAGGTAAATTGAAATCACCCATAACCACTACATCGATTTTATTATTCGTAATCCTGATATCATTGTATAACATTCTGCTTTCCTCCACAACTACATTAAGTGTTCTATAACAGCAGAGAACCTAGAGGAATCCCCATGATGACATGGAGAGAACATGCAAACTCCACACACATGGAATCAGGGTGGAGACTCGAACCTTAGTCACAGAGGTGTGAGGAAAGAGTGCTAACCAGTCCAATGACATTAACAAAGAGACTTGTGTGTGTATAATGACTGCTATGGACTGTCCGGGGTGTCCCTAAATAGGCTGCAGGTGCCTAGGATCCTCATCAGGATAAGCGGTTGGAAGATCAGAATCAGAATCAGATTATAATTTATTGCCAAGTACGTTGACACATACAAGGAATTTGCTTTGGTGGTTGGTGCCAGGTATTAAGAGATAAAGATGGGTGTATATATATAAATATATATATTTATATATATATAAAAGGGTGGTCCAAAAACGCCAATTTAAAATCACCAGGTCAGACACATGTTGCCCTATTTCCACTTCAGAAACAAAATAAAACATTTCAGGTTTCTAGCTCATGATTTAGGGGTCGCTCCAGTTTGTGCCTTTTTTGCACTATGGATATTTCATTTTGATGATTCACAGCATTTATTTTGTTACTGATACAACAGAAATTAAACATTATACTGTAGTAATAACGTGTACTAGAAACAACAGCGTTCAGTATCCCACATAAATGTTATTCAGTGAAAGCATCCTTTGAACAGCAAGGCATGTCCTTCTGATGCTGTCGCACAACAGTCAGGATATACTGCTTCTATTTCTTGTCCTTTGTTAGGGTCGAGTTGAATTTTGTCGCAAGAGAGATTGCTCTCTCACATCACATCACATCATTGACGACTGTCATCATCCCAGTCTTCAGGTTTCTTGTGCGAAAAACAATCAGCCAGCACAGCACCATCTGGGAGAAGTGCTGCAAAAATTCTCATGGTCTTGGATGTCACAAATTCACTTGGAGACTGTCGAGGACAAAAAATCTTTCTGTCAGGTCTCTTAAGATTTTTTCTTTGGTGGTTTCTTCAGGTTCTGCACCATGGCATTCTTCTCTGTGGCATCGATTCTTTTATTGAAAATCAGTAATAGCTCGCAAAAGCTGACATTTGGAGCGACCTCTAAATATTATCCGATTATCTTCAAATTTTCAGTCTTTACTTGCAACATGAAATTTTACTATGTAGCTGTGGACCACCCTAATATATACATATATATAGTGCCATTTCTACTAGTCATCACACACACACACATAGGGGTATACACAGGTTAAAATAGATAGAAGAATGTGAAATATTTATAAAGCAGTAGAATTGATGGGATGATGGGATGGATATATGTCTATAAGTAACACACAACACCTATCTTTTTTCCATATAATTTTTTGTTATTTTGGAAAATATAGTAAGGACTT
The DNA here is from genome assembly GCA_026777985.1 of Mormyrops attenuatus. Lineage (NCBI taxonomy): Eukaryota > Metazoa > Chordata > Actinopteri > Osteoglossiformes > Mormyridae > Mormyrops > Mormyrops attenuatus. The sequence goes on from JAODKC010000279.1 coordinate 3,491, forward strand.
CATAAAAAAGGTTTTATAAATGACCATTTTTCTGGTTGTATTTATTGAAGACCTCCACTTTCACAAATCCAGTTTCTTAAGCTTGAGCATGGCGCATCATTCCAATTCTTTAGTGCGTCATTTCCTGTGATTATCTCAGCACAGTCCTCATTTCCTCCAGCATCATTGGGCTCCCGAGTCGTCCAGTAACTATAAAACAAGAGACAGAAAGACAGGAGATATTTAATTTCCTCTTACAAAGACTTTCACTTGTAGCTGATTATATGATACTTTACTTCAAAGCAGTTGTTGTTTACATGTTCTTCTAGATAGACAGAAAATACGCAGACATAGACAGACAAACATTTCCTGTTCAAGAAATTGTCTTAAACAAGGATTTAGGTTTACAATTTTCAGATATACTCAATTTAAGGTAGCCAATGTTTAAAGCTCTCTTTCAATTCCCTGGTATGGTATCCATTTGAGATTTAGCAGCATCACGGTGTTATCAGCTCTATTTTTGGCCGCACATCACACCGGCTCTTTTATCCTTCTCTAACAATAATCTCTCTCACCTTGTGGTCAGTGGTGTCCCATCCACCCATTTCCAGGCTCCTTCATGTTCTCTGTCTGTCAGACCGATCCAGGTATTCCGGTATTTACTGATGAAAATCTAAAGTATTATAAAATGTTTATAAATATCTGTGCAGAATTCTTATATATATGTGTGTGTGTGTGTGTGTGTGTGTGTGTGAGAGAGAGAGAGAGAGAGAGAGAGAGAGAGAAAGGTGCATGAGATCGAGGCTAGGAAACATTAAGAACAGCATCTGCTGGCCAAACGGGAACATGACTGGACCAGTGGGGACAAATCCTGACACCTTTTATAATCCTTGTGGAAGAAGCTGTATGAAATTCTTCTTTGTTTATAGTAATCTTGTCACATTTTCTCTCTCTCACCTGTTCCTCTTTGCTGCTTATACTCATCAGGTCTGCTCCTATTTGTCTACAGTGCTCCTGGCTGTCATGCCAAGTCTTCATTTTATCAGAGATGTAGTAACATTTTAAACTGAAACTAATCCAGCCAGAAGGGCATCCACAGTCTGCAGTGAGAAAAAAGTTCATCTTAAAGATTATGCAGGACAAGGTCGTTAGTGAAGACACTCCACAACTTCTGACCCTCACAGCACATTTCAGACTGGTGTCAGGCACGTATGCCCCAAATACTCGTTAGAGCAGGATTCCCCGATAACGTTCCTGGAGGGCCAGTCTGCAACACAGTTTACAGATTTCCCAGCTCAAACACACCTCATTCAGCTTGACAGCTAATTGCCAGGCTTAATAGGTGTGTTTGAGTTGGGAAATCTACAAACTGTGTTGCAGACTGGCCCTCCAGGACCAGAATTGGGAAATCCTGCTTTGCAGCATAAGTTCAAAAACAGTGAATGTCAGTGAAGAGCCAGACACTGTGAGAAGAGAATTCAAAATGACCCATATGCTTGTGAGTCAGCTGCCTGTAAACACAGGGGATAAAGAATGGCTTCAGTGGAGACAGCTGATTGTGGCCACCCGTTACATTACACATTTGGTTACATTTTTTTATCAGTTATTGAGGTTATTCACTTTTAATTTCTTCACTCAGGCAACAGGTTTTTTCCCCATTCTAAGCATCTTACCTATCTATTTTTACTCACCTTGATTTATAAACCCAGTACATCTGTATTTTTGCTGTATTTGGGAAATTTTTACTGCTATTGTGCTGTAATTAGCCCATAGCTGGTCTCTCTCTGTCTTCAATATAATGTAATTGGCCTGTAGTTGGTCTCTCTCTGTCTTCAGAGTACTGTAACTGGCCTGTAGCTGGTTTCTCTCTGTCTTCAGTATGGTGTAATTGGCCTGTAGTTGGTCTCTCTCTGTCTTCAATATGGTGTAATTGGCCTGTAGCTGGTTTCTTTCTGCTGTTTGTATATTCCACTTCTCTTTTTCAATAAGGACTCCTTTATCTGAAGCAGATAATCAAAACTAAAAGTCAATGAATTACTCAAACTTACTCAGTGACCTACTTGAACTAGACACCAGCAGATGGCACTGATACAATACCCACTATTGTGCTGTATATTTCATGCTCAGGACAATACCCACTATCGTATCAGGCCAATACCAGCAAAAAAAATGCTGGATCGGATATCGGGGGGAATGGGGAAGTAAAAAAACAATTCGATTTTACATCAGAGATAGCTCTCGCCTGAATTATTGCGAAAATGTTTGTAGCCTTACCACGATGTACCCCTAAACAGAAGTTAGGGTCATATGATGGCTAGAAATTCAGCAACGCATGTGCGTCAGAGCTGTCATGTCAGTCGTGTGGGAATACAGTTACTGCACTTTATTCTGAAGGAAGAAAAAAGGCTAGTGCTGTAATTGTAAAATTTATACAAACTAGATGTCTTCAGATTTGTATTCTTCTTTCAGAATTTTGCTTAATTACTACTTAAAAGTTTTATCTGTGCTCCATTGCACCGAATCTTTTGTAACGGAGACTTACGTGTACTTTTTGACTAGAAAAAGTAAAGAAATCAATGGTTACTTGGTGTATACAGTGCTATTTTTATGATTGATTCCTTTTATCATATTCAATTTTGCAACTGACTGCAGAATTAGCACTTTAAGGAATATTTCTGTTCATTTTTGTTAAAGTCGTTACTGAATATAACAAAAAAGCAGACTTCTTCGTCGTGTAGGGTAGTGGCATAGCTTTTGTTTGAGCCGTTTGACCATTACATTTTCTTATTCTTAGCAAACTCAAACAATGCTGCTGCAGCACTAAGTGCAGATAGTTTGCCATGTTTACTGAAATGTGTTGATATAAATATCTCATTTAATGCGTAGTAGTTGATAAAGGGGAAAAATATCGGTTCAGTATCAGCAGATACTCAAAAGTTAAATATTGGTCAGATCAGAAAATGGGAAATGATATTGTGCCATCTCAACTAGTCATCAATTGTAAGTCATTTTCCCACAGCACATGCACAGAACGATGAGAGCATTTACTGATATCATGTCCTAAATCATAGAATTAACAGAAACTAGCAGTAAATATTTAACTGCCTCACAGTGAACCCAAAATGTGATGAGGACCAAAAACAAGATAAAGAGTATCACAGACACAAGGACCAATGTATAAACTCACATTATTGATAGACAACATTTGTTTTTAATAATAGTAGAAAAGTCTCAGACAGGTAATAGATACTAATACTGAAGTGTGACTAACATACTCACAGTAAACAAAAAGCACTGTGATGAGCAACAAGAGGAGCAAACACAGCATCGCAAGACATACTGCGGCCAGTCTGTAGTATCGTGTCCCTGTAGGCTCAGATCCTGGGTGGGACACAAACAGGTCTATCACTGGGGATCATGGGATAATATGGGGGTTCAACAGACACAGTACATATAGTTATTTAATGCACAGACTCCTTCATTATTCAGATGTACTGAACAGTGTGGACTCAAACAGCTCTATCACTGGGCATCATGGGAGAATAGGGGGTTCAGCAGACAGTACATATAGTTATTTACTGCACAGACTCCTTCATTATTCAAATGTACTGAACAGTGTGGACATAAAAGCAGGCAAACAAAACTAGAGTTACTCCTACTTGTATCTTCACTGTTCTCACCCCAGATCACATTGCTTTGATAGTTCACTGATCATGCATACAGTCATTCATCACCCTCCCCCCCAATTTCGGTGTAGTTACTGCTAAAATAGTTTTGGGAAGTAGAAAACAGAATATAAATGAGGAAGTGTTACAAATGTAACATGTATATCTAGGTCAAGAAATTCCTGTAGTGTAGTACAGTTTCAGAAAAACAACTGGGATAATCTGAATTCATTATACAGTATATAACTAATCTGAAAACCAGCATTATACAAATATAATACTCAAAGTACTATTTTAATATATCAGTAATAGCTGTAATCCTGTTTAATTAAGAACGCTGACTGACAGACCGGCATCCTGTTCAGGGTTAATCTAGACTTGCCAATGTGATGAATGACGACAGAATATTGTCTAAAAATATAGAAAAACAGGTATGTTGCAAAAACATAAAGCTCTAAGCATTAAAATTTAACACAATGCACACAATGTTCCGTTATTTTATCTGTAGGTCACCTCTAATCCTCCAGTTTAGAGGGATGTATATAATTTGTTTGTGTGTTCTTACCTGAATGTTGAGATCTCACAGAAGTCTCTTCCCTTTTGCCAGTAAAGCCATTCATGATCGCATTAGCTTTGATGGCATCTACATTAGTATAAATATCCTCATCCATTTTAGAAATTGTACTGATGCAGATATTATTATGCATTTCCATTTTTGATATTCTGGATCAATCACTAGTGTACTGTGGCTGTTTTCTTTTACTTTTTATGTACAGCTAGCTGCAATTCTGAGATGTGTACTGTACACATTCTACTTCTCAGTGGTCTACATGACATTTATAGCATTTATAACACATGTGACCTGAGGTGTGGTTTTGTACTAAGAATGTACAACACAATAACCATTTTTTCAGCATCATACTTACACAGAAAAGAAAAAATACATTTACAAATGAAAGTAGACTCATTATCTCAAAAACATCTTCATATTTTACACATATGTACAGAACAATGACAGCATTCACTAATATCATGAGCCTATTACTACTATTATTAAAAAAAACAAGATAGATAGATAGATAGATAGAAGAATTTTTATTGTCATTCAGAAATACACAAATTAGTGCACATCCAAACGAAATTCCGTTGCATTTTTTCTCATCATCGGCAGAGTGTGTAAAAAACAATATATATATATATATATGTAAATAAAAAATAGAATATAAGTGGAACTGAAAATACAATATATTAACTGGATTTTAACACAACATTAACTGGCTGCACTCAGTTCATTCAGCTCAAATCTTTCACATCTCAGCCTTCCAATGTCACTTCAGGTGTGCCCCAGGGCTCTGTCCTGGGGCCCCTCCTCTTTTTTATCTACCTCCTTCCCCTTGGCAATATCTTTCGCAAGTACAATATCAATATCCACTGTTATGCAGATGACACCCAGCTCTACTTCAGTAGCAAACCCAACTCTTCCATGTTATCTTCCTCCCTCACTGATTGTTTTGCAGAAATTAAGTCCTGGTATTCTTTAAACTTTCTCAAATTAAATAATGTCAAAACTGAGGTTCTTCTAGTTGGAACTAAATCAGCACTACTCAATACTGACAGTTTTTCTCTAGTTATTGATAACTCTTGTGTTTTCCCCTCACCACAGGTTAAGAGTCTGGGTGTCATCCTCGACAGTACCTTATCCTTCCAGTCTCACATCAATAACATCACCTGGTCTTCATATTTCCACCTATGTAATATTAATCACCTACGTCCCTCCCTTACCCCGTGTTCTACTGCTATTCTTGTTAACAGGTCTTGTTACCACTCGCTTGGATTACTGCAATTCTCTCCTCTTTAGTCTCTCTAAGAAATCCCGTCATAAGCTTCAATTGGTCCAAAATTCAGCTTCCCAGATTATCACCCGAACCCCCTTCGTCCACCACATCACTCTGGTTTTGCAGCAGCTCCACTGGCTGCCAGTTAAGTTCTGTATTGACTTTAAGATCTTGCTGTCAACATTTAAGGCCATCCACAACCTTGCCCCTCCATATCTGTCCAACATCCTACAAGTTGCCACTCCCTCTCGCACCCTCAGATCCTCATCCGCCATCCATTTCACTATCCCCCGCACCCGCCTTGCCACCATGGGGAGCAGAGTTTTCAGTTGCTCAGCTCCTTGGCTCTGGAACTCTTTACCATCTGAGCTCAGAAACATTGACTCACTTCCACTTTTCAAATCGAAACTTAAAACCCATCTATTCAAGCTTGCTTTCTCTCTGTGAATTCAGTTGCTTTGTCTAATTTAACCTATGCTTTATATTCTTGTATTTTTTGTATTATTGTGGTTTTATTATTTATATTGTTATTTTGCATTCACTGTATGGTGTCCTTGAGTGTCTAGAAAGGCACCTATAAATAAAATGTATTATTATTATTATTACCTGGCCAGGCACCTCCACCTTCTCCTGCACCCTGTGGACCCCTCACTTAACATCTGCGCTATAGACAGTTTTCCACCAGAAAAGGGGTATCATACAGCACACATTACTGATCCACCTCTAGCTGGATCGGCTCAACCAGGGATGGATCAAGTTCTTCCAGAGCAATTCTCCCTATGATCCCATCGTCCTCGGGCAACCCTGGCTGGTCAGCAACGATCCCCATTTCTCATGGAAAATGGGCGAACTGACATTCTGGAATCCCTCCTTCTTCTCCAACTGCCTGCAGTTACCCGTGCATGCTACTTCTGTTGAAAGCCCAGATCCCCAGACAGACATATTCCAACTTCCTAGATATATTTATGAAGATGAACATCACCTGTCTACCCCAGCACCAACTGTAGGACTGTGCCATTGACTTACTGCCTGTGGCCACATTACCTATATTTCCATCCACTTAGCTTGTTGCCACTAGGTTCTTTTTTGTGGAAAAGAAGGACTGAAATTCAGCTACTTCCCCTAAACGAAGCCACACTAGAGCAGGTGTGCTTTGTGCGCTGTTTCACTAAGCTCAACTTTCAGAGCACTATATTGATGACTTGCTCATTTACACCGCTAATTTGACCGAGCATGTACGGCAAGTTTTACAGTGTCTCAGAGAGAATCCTCTTTCTGTCAAGATGAAGAAATGTGAATTCCATATCCAGACACTCACACTTTTAGGTTGTGTTTTTTCCCCAAGTTCTGTCTAAATGGCCCACTCTCAACACCAAGAAAGAGGGAGCTTTTCCACCACACCAGGTACCATACTTTTGGTACTTCAAGAAAGGTGTTGGTTTTCACAATGTGAGTTGGGGTATTTTGTACAGATTTCGAAAAATGGTTGTAGTATATTATAGGGCGATATGATAGATTTCTTCAGTGAAACTTCAGGTTCCTTCAGAGTCGAATGATGAGGCGGGTTCCTTAAGCAGTTTATTAAGACATAATGAAAATATTACAGAAAGATGTTCTTACATGGCTGATTCAGTGTCTGTCTGCGTCTGTCTGCCCCCAGTGAGGGAAGCACGCCCTTTATCTACAGTCTTCACACAGACTTCTGGAGCCAGGTGGTCAGACGGCCTTGGTGAGAGTGCATTACACGACAGGCGAAGAACATGATGTGAGGAAGCAAGTAGCACGGACAGAAAAAATATAAAAAGTAAGAAATATAAAAGCTATGAATGAGTGAGCTAAATGAAAATAACTAAACAACTACAAATTAACTAGGGAAATCTCTCAGACGTTAATACCAACATCGTATGTTTCGCACATGCAATTGTCACATCACTAACCAGCTAGATTAAGATCAGTCAGTTTTGCTAAAACATTTTTACCCTGTTATAGGAAAAAAAACTTAGCAAGTTTTAATGATTATTCCTTTTCAAGATAATCAAATGATGAAAATACTGCTCTGTATTTTATAGAGAACAGCTCGAAATTTGGGAAAAAATTAACTGTCACAGGTGATACTGTGCCCAGTGAGCCCCTGGGCCAAATCCATGATGACTTGCAGGGCCTGCTTTTTCACCCTGGACATCGGCTTTCCAGTGTATGCCTGGATACTCCAGGCATAACTGGAATGGGTGTCACCCAGAGCTTGATCCTGTACCGTCCCGGGTTTTTAGGCGTGTACTGCCTGAATAGACAGCGACCTGCAAGTACGTGAAGAGAATCTTAGTTGATGTCAAATAAATTAAATCATTAAACTTTAAATATTTTAGGTAAATGAAAAGTATCGGTAACATTTTACAATATGGTTCCTTAGTAACTTAGTGACTCAGTTACTACTCAAGTACAAATCATGAACTAATATAGTAACTACATGAGATGAAAGATGCATCACGATTCATTACGATGAATAAATATGACATCAGTTCTAATGGGACAGAATGGAAACAGAATGTAGTGCAACCAAGAAGCCAAATCACAAGATGGGAATAAAAATTGGGGTCGAGAGCAGAGATTGATAAAATGGGTAATTTATCCAGGGGATTGAGGGAGTCGGCAAACACTCATGATGATGCAGGGAAAGCGGGACACTCAAGCACAACAAATTTAATTTCATTAAATCCTACTCAAGTGAATGGTGGGGTCAATTTGCCCCCAAAGATATGCATATGTGTTGAAAATGGGGGTGTTTGTTAAAGGTACCAGGCTGTATCACACGCAAGCTGTTATGCGTATCCTGTAACACAGGAAAGAAATGATGAGTCAGGGAGACGTGGTGTTCCTTTGCAGTGTTTCTGTCTGCCATTAATGAGGGAAACCGCAAAAGGCGTGCTACAGACTGCTGTTTCTGATGTAAACCAGTCTCGCGCTGCCACCTACTGTCGAAAAAAAGTATTGTCTTGGGCCAAAACACCAAATTATTCACATCAAGGGAAAATGGGTCTTACATACATATTCACACAGATTTGATCACACATCTGTGGGCATCACATGTTCCCTGACAAAATAAAAATGGCTCCTGACATTTTCCAAAGCTTTTAAACCTTTTAAACTAAAACTCTAAATATTCTATCCGTTAATCTTAGCTCTGCACTTCTGTAACAGTCACAAATCTCTAACTTCTGAGTCAGAGTTTAGGTTCTCATTATCCTCATCATTTTCCTCAATTCTAGCAACAGATGAGGTTTCATCAGTGTCTTGCCTGTCTTCCTCACTCATAAGCATCTGTGCTGGTGCCGATCCATCTTCTACAGGTGGCAAGACAGAATTTAGCGACTGTTCAGATCCTGTCTGGGTTTCCTTTCCTGTCAGTGTTGGGGCAGGTGAGGGTTCATTTCCTCTCTTTGTTATTCCTTTTGCATGCCTTAGGGTTGGATTCCTCTGATGCACACTGTGTTGTTCCTGATAGATATCTATTCTTTTGTCTGTTCCTTTTACAGGCATCCTTAACCAGTAGCCAGAGTTATATTCATCCTCTGATTCTTGTTTAGAGTTTTCACTGGAGTCTCTTTGTCTTTGCCTGTCTGTTACTTTCTCTTGTCTCAGTTTATGACATGTTTTTCTTTCAGCAGGGGGTCTGACATAGTGTGGAGTGACCTCAACAGGTAAGTCATTCACCAACAACAGGAGATTACGGTGCAATGTTCTAGTTTTTTTGCTTATCTCCCTTCTCTGGATAGAGAATGAACACTGGACTCTCAGCAAGTTGTTGCCTGACTATGTAAGTATAGCCTTCTCCCAGTAGGGTCTTAATTTGCCTGGTCTTCCCTGTTCACTGAGGTTCCTGACCAGAACTCTATCTCTGGGTTGTAATACAACTCCTTTTGCTTTCTTTTCATATGTTACTTTCCCCCTTGCACTGGACTTCCTGCTGTTTTCACTGGCGATCCGGTATGCTTCTGACATTCTCTCAGCCAATGTCTCCGCATATCCTCTGGGTGAGTATATTTCCTTCTCTTCAATTAACCCAAACAACAAGTCAACTGCGAGACGCGGATGACGGCCATAAAAGAGGAAATAGGATGAGTAACCGGTGGATTCATGTCGAGTATAGTTGTAAGCGTGTATTATATGTGGGCGGTGATCCTTCCACTGCAGCTTTTCACTTTTAGTCAGTGTCCTCAACATCTGGAGTTTGGTGTGGTTCAAACGCTCGGCTGGATTGCCTTGTGGGTGGTAGGGAGATGTTCTTGAATGGCCAACTCCAGACAGTAGTTGCAATCTCTGAAACAGTTAATTTTCAAACTCACGGCCCTGGTTGTGATGCAGTTTTGCCGGATATCTAAATCTTGGTATGAAGTCACTAAACGTGCACTCAGCAGAAGTTTTCCACTCTTGTTCTTCGTGGGGTATGCCTGGGCAAATCTAGTGAAATGATCAACTACCATCAGAATAAATTCAAACCCTCCAAGGCTTCCAGGTCTACGTAATCAATGTACACAAGCACTAAAGGGAAGTTGGACATAATGCTGCCCATGGGAGCTGGAGTGTGTGATGCAGGCTTTTTGGATATAATACAAGGACATTTTTGGGTGAGATAATCTTTGATCTCTTTAGCTATAAAGGGTCAGTAGAATCGCTCCCTTGCAAGGTGGAGCACTCATTCTGTGCCAATATGGCCCATCTCATTATGAAGATGTTTCAAGGCGAGTTTTCTATACTTTAAAGGGAAGACTAACTGTTTCCTCTCTTTGGTTTGTCTATAAAGGATGTCATTCTCAAGGTCATGAAGCAGTTTGCGAGCGGCTCCTCTTACTGTTTTGCATGCTTCCTCAGTTAGTTTTTTGTCTGACTCCTTTAATTCAATTACCTTGCTGATGGCTTCATCCTCTCTCTGGGCCCTCTCAAGATCCCCATGGCTGATGGTTGGTAGGTGAGACTGGAGCTGCTGGTGAGAGGCTCGGGTAGCAATGTTGAGTGCTGCAACCCAGGCCACATCTTTCAGTTTTGCTGCCTGACTCCCATCCCATGTAGCACAAACTGCCTCGACTGAGAACTCCTCCGTATACTTCATTGAATATTTCTCCATATCCAGGGGAAGGTGAGATAGGGTGTCTGCATCCACATTTGACTTTCCAGGCCTGTATTTCACATCAAATCGAAAATCTGAGAGTTCCCCAACCCACCAATGGTCCACAGCATTGAGCTTTGCTGTAGCTGTGATGTAGGTCAATGGGTTATTGTCAGTGTAAAAGGTAAAATGAGGGGCATAGTACAGGTATTCCCAGAACTTTTCACATACAGCCTATTTCAATGCAAGAAACTACAGTTTTCCACTATTTTTTTTTTTTTACCTTTATTTAACCAGGTTTGTCCTATTGAGATCACAGATCTCTTTTGCAAAGGAGACCTGGCCAAGGTAGCAGCAACACAGTGTCAGTATAAAATCTTACATAAAATTACATAAAGACATACTCAAACCATACACTTGCACACAGACAACCTAAAGTACAGAGTTTTTACCAAAACTTTAAATTCATTCAAGGGTATTAAATTTTTCAGACAAAGTTCAGCTTGAAGAGTGTTCCACACATCCCGTGCTGAAAACTAAAAAGCTTTCTTTCCCAATTCTTCCAAAGTTATTACTTTTGGAACAACCATTTTTAAAAGGTCCATCGAGCAAGGATTACGACCTCCTTGCTTCCAGATCAAGAATGACGATAAATAAGAAGGAATTTTGCCCAGAATGGCTTTATGTATAAACACATACCAGTGACTAAGGCGACGAGCTTGTGAAGATGACCAGTTTACTTTAGCATAAAAAACACAATGATGAGTAATTAAGAGAACCACTGTTTGAAATAAACTTCAGTGCTCCATGATACACACTATCTAACATGCGTAAGCAATGAGCAGATTCATGCATATACAGTACATCACCATAGTCAATAACAGGCAAAAATGTCGATTCAACCAGTTTTAATTTTACATAAATGGAAAAGCAAGATTTATTTCTATAATAAAATCCTAAAAGGGACTTCAGATTTTTTGCTATATACTTAATGTGCTCCTTACAAGACAGGTGGTCATCAATTAAAAATCCTAGATATTTAAAATTAGA
>JAODKC010000280.1:0-15016 GCA_026777985.1 Mormyrops attenuatus
TGTTTCAGTGAGGCTGTCCATAGCTGTGATGCTCCTTCTAAGGAGATGGAGCAGATGTAGGTGTAGTCTGAGAGATTACCCAGAATTCTCATCCGGCTCTCCAGTGCAAAGACACCTGCTGACTCCACCAGGCTTTCGTTGGGGGCTTTTGAACTTGTAGGGGGGTCAGTGGCCCAGGAAACATGAGGCTTGGGATAGATGTTCTGGGATGAGCAGTGAACCTCCTCCCCGAGAACCTTCATATCTACTGATCGGACTGGAGCTAAAAAAGCAAAAGCAAATATTAGACTACGAGGATGGGTAGAGCTGCCAGGAGGTCAATGGTTTAGATATTTGTATTAAAGAAACTTGAAAAATGTTGTCTTTGTGCTGTGTCTGAGACCTTTTCATAATGATGTGGGTGTGAGTGTGGTCGTGGCCCGCTACCTTTCACTCCTAATCCTGGTTCCTGAACACTGGTTTTGCTTCTTGGGAATTTTGGCTTCAGGTTGTTAATTTGACCACATAGCAGCAGGTATAACAGACATTCCCCCGTGTATGAATGACCAAAGGTTTATTGTTAACTTATCTCCAAAAGTCCAGCATGGTTGAGAAACGTGTTTTTCCTTCTTGGCTCCACCTCCCTCTCCTTGAAACCTCATATGGTCATAAGCTGAAAGTGCCCAAGCAGTGACTGATTCATTATCCGTGTAAAATGGGTATATAACCTGCCTGCAGCTCACTGTCTGATAAATTACTAACCAGCTCCCTGTACTTGTTCCTGGGGAAAATTATCATGTGAATGTTACCTTTAACTACCTGCAGTTCAGACCAGGTAATCCACCTGAAGGTTAGCAGGTTTGGGCCGGCCTAGTACTTGGATGGGAGATCAAGTAGGAAAGCTGGGTTGCTGCTAGAAGAGGTGTTGGTGTGGCTGACAGGTTAGCCTATCCTGCAGTCTGTGTGGATCCCAATGCCCCAGTGCAGTGATGGGGACACTGTGCTGTGAAAATGGTGCCGTCCTTCGGATGAGATGCAAAACCGAGGTTCTGAGACTTTCAAAAGAGTATGGGTGGTACCCTGATGCCCTGGCTAAATTGCCCACTACGGCCCTATGAAATCTGGCTTCCTAATCATCCCTTATATCTAATTGGTAAATTCTCCCTTGCCCATTCGCGGCCTTAGTTACTGTGTGGTGAGCGTAGTGTCATCATCCAGGCAGGGGCTACACAGTGGTGGTGGTTGAAGTGGCTCCCCATTGCTTCTGTAAAGCGCTCTGTGTAAAGGGCTGTGTTGTGAAAAGCGCTGTTTAAATGCTTTCATTTTCACTCCCTGACATGGCGGCTGGTTTTACCCACATCAGTGTTTGTTGTATCTTTTTAATGCATCCAAGTATGATTAATATTTTTCCATTCTCCACCAACACCAGGGATGGGGAAATTTCTTTTTTTTTTGGCAAGCAGCCAATAGTAGGATCTGAAGCATCACAGAGCCCCGGCTGAGTGGACGGTGGATTTGACCAATGGCTGCATACTTCTGTGATGGTGTTTTGAACAGATTCTGTTCATTTTTATGGTGTTTTAATACCGGCAGCCAAGGCTGTGTGAATTCCTAGATATACTGTTGCTACATCTCTGAGTGCCCTGCACACGGTGCTGAGCCTGTTGGCATCACGTCTGTCAGAACACAGACATGCCGTCCTACTCTGTCAGCAGGAGTGTTACAGGACTGATGGGGATGCTGACTGGGATCATGATGCTGGGAACCAGGAGTGTGAGTCGATCAGGAGCATTTCAGAATCATGTCTAAATGAAGGCATACTATTCTAGAAGGTTCTCTAAAGATCTCTGTAATAACACTTTAGTAGCATTTGCACTGACCTTTGACCTCGACTATGATGCGGGACTCCTGGCTGCCCTGTGTGGTGCTGCAGTAGCACTTGTATGTGCCGCCATCCTGGAGTTTGGTCCCCCGCAGACTGAGTGAGGCGTTGCCCTCGGCCACCTGCTCCTTGTCCATAGAGGTCCTGTTTTTGTATGCTGGATCCTGCTGGCCCAGTTGGTCACTGCTGTAGTAGAAGCTGTGGACCACAGCTATACCTTTGTACCAGTGGATGACTTCATCTCTATCTTTGGTAAATTGGCAGGGCAGCACACAGACTTCAGAGAAGACACAGGTCACACGGATTTCTGAAAAAGGAGTTTTAGTGAGAACACAGGCAGTCACGGGACTGAAAGGAAATAGGATTAGACATTTACTGAGGACCCACAATCGCTCTCTGTAACAGACAGGTGGAGGTGAGCACCCTGTGAAGCACATTGGCAGACTTTATAAAGGTGCTCTGATTGACTGGAAGCCATTTTGCTCTCTTAATTATTCAATTGGCAGACTTTGATCTCAAATACTGATTTTTCATAAGATGTACACTGTGCATTGATGACTTAAAATATATGCATGAAATTTTAAACAAAGTAGTACCACTCTGTTGTCTCCAGTCTGGCAGACTTTTGCAACATATATGCAAAAGAAGTTGCTTGCAGAGCGCCATCTGCTATAGCATTCAACGTTACAAATCCCATTAAAGATTTGTGTCTTCACCAGGAGGCATATGAGAAATATGAGTGTGTAGGTACAAATGTGGAGAGTGACTGGTTGTTTTGTACAACTCTGCAAATTTTAGATGCTTGTATACATATTTTAAGAAAAATCTTGTTTCTTGGAGAAGCATGTTGTCAAACCTGTCGTCAAGAGCCCAATTCTGACCCTTTTTGTAGATGTAAGTAGTAGCTACTGTCTTTGTTAAATATTGAAAATAAGTTAGAAGTGTACTGTAGCGTAGGTGTGTGGTACGCTATACCATTTAGGTTTGTGTAAGTATACTCTATAATGTTCATACTACGATGAAATTGTCTAATGACATATTTCTCATAACGTATCACTTAGGGCTGAACGATTTATCGATTTCTAATCGAAATCGCGATTTTAAACAAAGCGATTAGCGATGTAGGACATGCATTATACAGCCGGGTTTTCAAATTCATGCCGTGCTCCCTATATGACAGTCATTCTCACCAATCGCAAGCGCCGTGCTCCCTATGTGACAGTCATGCTCACCAATTAGAAGTGGCCGGAGACGAGGGAGTATACGCCCACAAGGTGCAAACCCGTGAAACCCGAAGAAAACGTTGCATTCGCGGTGCGGAAAAAATACTGGTTCCGCTAGTGAGCTGTAAGTGAGTTGCCTTCCTGTTTCATGGTCCGAGATTGTTTCAGAAACATCCTATCATCAATAGTACCGACGACCTCCTTTTAACCACCAGCAGCGACATACTTCAGCGTGTCACACCTTTTGTTGTTGTTGATGGGAAATCTCATTAGCATAACCCATAAAAACAACAACGAGACTGTCTGTAATCCTCACAGCAGCAGAGTCTGTGACCCCCAGAAATGCCATAAACCCATAATACAGTCGTGTTTATGTTGCATGTTTTTGTGCTCATTGATGTACGTATTGATTTCCATAGATTAATCTTCTGAAATTAATCTTAATCCCACAACAGTAATAAAATAAAAGCCTCGCTTTAACATAAATACTAAAAGAACAGATCCCTTTAATCGCTATTACGGTTGGGTATGGGAACGGTCTTGTTGTTTAGAAAAGACATTAAAAAGTGACGCATATGTTTTCTCATTCGTTTTGTATTTGTCAGAGCAACAAGGCAAAGAATGATAAGCCGCTTCAGTCGAAAACTGCATTTTACGAGCTCATTTGAAATGAAATGCAGGGTTGCTAACTTTGATCAGCTGCCTGGAGTGAGGCTTTCTGTTTGAGACGAGTCTGCACATACATTTACGCGTATGTAAGAGTCTTATTACCATGTAAATAGTCTGTAGGGTTTGCAAACTGCCCTAACGTTTTGATGCAGCTAATTCTAAGTTCATAATGGAATAATTTAGATTTGCCATAAGATTTCTTGCGTGACAGTCTGAAAGCCTGTTACCCAAACCCGTGAGAGTTTTCCCCTGAATTGATTTGTATAGAGAATAACCATATACAGTTGTTAATGAGCAGAAACTTCGACCAACATGAAATCACCAATAAACTACGTCTCGTCTATTTATTTGACATTTTATAAAATGCATACACGTTCGAAATTGTTCCAGCTTTAAGATTTCAGAACAGCCACTCTGTTATGAACATAGCGGCTTTTTGGTTGAGAGTGTTAGATTTCCTGCTGTTAACACTAATAACACAAAAGGCCTGCATACACCGAAGTAGTTCTTGTTTGTTCATTGGCGTGGGAAAAGGTGGTTTTAGTACGTGTTAAACGCGTATTCATTATTACTTTATTTAACTTAACACATCACATCTTTAAATTCTCATCCTTGCATTAGAATATAGACCAGTTCATATTTTGACAGTATCTCAAGTGGTAATGCTGCGTCATATGTTTAAATTTATTACACACTTAATATTGAACTGAAGCTTGACGTATAAAAAATTATATCGCAAATGAAATCGTAATCGCAATGTATGTCAGAAAAATCGCGATTAGATTTTTTTCCCCAAATCGTTCAGCCCTATTATCCCTATTATTAAGTACCAGATGACTGTACAGAAACCGGGCGGGAGCCAGCAGAGAACCAGACAAACCACGGTGCACACAACATACCACAAGCTGTGCCATAAATAACCTAATAGATTACAGGTGCTGGTATCGGGATGCACTTGCATCCTTGAGGACTTACCATGTCCTGCCAGTATGTATGAAGTCATGACTGAGTTAGATGCTTTTATGGGTGCCACTGTTTTCCGTAGGGGACAATGAGGGATTATTTCACCACTTATAAGAGGTCTCAAACCACCAGCCTGTGACATGTACTGTACAATTGTAACATTATTACATCTGGCCCGTAGATCGATCTTTCATTTCCACAGAATAAATAACATTATTCTGTAACATCATTCTGCTAATCTATGCTTGCAAGCTCGGCAAGTTTCACCCCCAGCAACTGCAGTGGCCTCCAGCCATGACCAAGCTACCCATAAACAGCCTATTTTCTCATTATAAAGAAAATATGTTTTTGCGATTCTTTTTGCGTATTGTGATGCACTATAGCCCAACTTACAATGTTGTATTCAAACTTGTATTAAGTGAATTGAAAAGGATAGGTTGCATTTTGTAAGATTAATAAATTTGAATGTGTAGTTCTTTTTTTACTTTTGATACTTAAGTACAATCCTAACTTGGATTATACTCCTATTTCAGACAAAATCATTTTAGGCCATCATAAGGGCCAATTTTTTTAAGCTATGTTCAATTGTGAAACTGCACCCTGAACAGTGTTAGTCTTATATTAAGTAATAAAATCTGTGTTTTTAAAAATAATTATTTTAAGATCTTTCTTATATGACACCTTTTCACGATGTGACTATTGTGTGTGCTCAGAGCGATGGCTTATGCAAAGTGGAGCTTCGACACATTAGTAACTGCAGTAACAGCTTCCGCCAGTAGATGCCAATGTTGAGTCTGAAATGTTTTGAAATGCTTAGAAATGTTTCGAAACGTTCAAAGTTTCGAAATTGCCATCACAAAAATGCCTGTCGCCTAGTGATGCCGTAGCTGGTAGCAACATCGTCACACAATACATTACGCACGCGTTCGTAGTGATGCTGGTGTAGACCTATCTGTTGCGCTCCCGGTTGACGTTTCATAATAACTGATACTGATAATAAACAAGTATGCTACTGGTTTATGTATTTACTATACTGTGTATTTTATAGTTATTGTAGATTATACCTTTTTTGGTTCTTTATAAAAAAGTTTACTGCTTAGGTGTGTTGCTGATATGAGAACACCCAGTAAATAATGTCAGTAATATGTAACCCTCTTTGCTGGAAAAGCTTTTTTGGGAAAACTATCACCAATTTGGCAAATGAAAGATAATTTGGTTAAAAATATTATTTATCCTTAAATTTAGGACAATGTTTGAATATAGTTTTACTGGCGGCATTTCATTTCATTACACAGACATACAGAAGGTGCTGGTTTCAGTTTAACATTCGTGTTCCTGAGTTGGACAAAATCATATCCATTACCAAGTGCTGGAAGAAGAAAACTACACAATCTTAACTAAAACACGCTGCGTGATGAAATGTGTCTGAAATGCTGTACTTACCGCTGGATCCCAAACACAACCATGGTGAGAAAGTCCACAGCAGACCAGCGACGGCCAGGAGACACATTTCTCTCTGTTCCAATGTTTACTTGCCAAGTTACAGTATAACTGATTATAATACCGCCCAAGGTATTGCTAAATTCCAGGAATGTACCTAAACAGGTTCTGTAGATCATGGACTAAAATATAGCTTGGGATGAAACTCATACCCGTGAACTGTGAATTCCCATCATATCTACTTGCTGCATCAGACTTCTCCATAAACATACCTTCACACTCCTGCGGAAGCCCAAAATTAAAAAAAAAAATATCACAAAACCATTTTCGCCTATGGGAGATACTTAAAAATTTATGAGATTCATAAGTCATAATTTTGTCAAAATTCAAGTAAAAATTACGAGAAACTAAGTTATAATTATGAGATTCTAAGTTGTAATTATTCAATTTATTTTTATGCAGCACCTCTCACAATAGTGTCACTTTACATGGGTGTGCTGTGATATATCGCAACATCACTAAGAGAGAATAAAAACAGGGAAAAGGAAAGACAAAGAAATGAAAGAAAGAAAGCCAGATGACAATGGAGGAGAGGGATCAAAAAACCTCTGGGGGTCCAAGGCCATCTGGCTGCCCAACCCCCCTGGGCATGCTAACATTGCAGGAAAAATAAAAGAGTGGGCTTGCTTGCTAAAAGCAAGGTATAGACTGTAAGTAAGTCAAGCCACAGTCCATAAATAAGTCGATTCTCTGCGCTGGCTTGTGTAGGATACAGACTGAAGTTTGCTTCCACAATGTTACAATTCATAGGTCACATCCACGATGTCACCCCTCCATGGGACTGAACCAGGACTTCAGCTCAGATGGTGCCAAACACAGGCATCATCTGGTCATGTGGGAAGGCAGAGAGCGTGGATGGCCAGAACATGCAGTGACACATTAATGGACAAGTATAGTAGATAAAAATGCCATGTACAGCAGCACCAGCAGCCATAGTTACGGTGTGTTATGTATTAGGTTGAGGGTAAGCTAAACTGAAGTAATAGGTCTTCAGTCGAGATGTAAAGATGGAGTATGAGAAACCAAATCATAATTATGAGACATTAAGTCATAGTTTTGAGATACTAAGTCATAACATTGAGATATTAAGTCATAATTTTGAAATACTATTATGAGAAACTAAACCATAAATACAGCTGCAGCCAGCAGTGACGGGGCCAAACACCACAGGGCCACCAAGTACACAACTAATCAGAACAACCCCTGAGAACACCAGCCCATCACAGGGTCAGACACATTGACGCCCAATGCTATACACTCACACCAGTGGCGGCTCCTAGTCTTTCAAACAGGGGAAGCTCATATTAGGCCTACATCATAAAATTCATTATGTCATTTGTACATGAATTCTGCCCTCCATTCCTTTTGCAGAAAATGGTCGGTGACCCTGTTGTACCAATTTGCCACCTTTTCCTGGGACTTAACCAGTTTCCTCTCATTGGCCAGGAGAACAAGGTTGCTCAAACGATCTTGGCCCATTATGTTGTGGGTGTATGACTTGACCCGTTTTAAACAGGAGAACAGTTACCCAGATTCCAAAAACCCACGTTTGACCAAACAGCACATCCCATTCCCTGAGAAGGTTTCATCAACAGGCATGGCCAACAGTACATTTTCTTTGTCACAGCACTTCCAGTCAGCCAGTTCACCTTGTCATACCAGGAGAGCTGAAAAGACCTTTTTTTCCCCTGATTTTTGCACCAAATCAGTCTTGGGCATTGGTCTGCCCTTCTGTTTTACTCTGAGTCTCTAATTGTAAGGAAGACTATTAAATGACTTTGCCAAAAGCAGGTCAGCAGTATTAGCACCGTCTGCCGTTATGCAGAGCTTGCTAGCTGGATAGTTTCCCCTTCCACAAGCTACTTTAATTATATGAATGAACTAACTTTACAATGCTGAAACAAGAATGCTATGATATTGTTTTTTTTTATTTAAAGAATGATTTGTACAAACAAAAATGGCATATATCGCCAGCAAACAACACAGAATGCAGCAGTTTGTCTTACGACTTCACCTGCAAATCCGCATGGGACTGAACTCGAATCTCTGTAGTGCCGGTGTATACTTAAAACATGCTGTCAGTCAGAAAGGGGTTCCACCCTTTAGACAGCTCCTCCAATCATCATGCAGCAGCCCGGCGTCCTGCCCCGCCCACTGCTCCATTCACTCCAAGAGTCGCTGAGCTTCCCTGGAAGTGACGATTTTGGTGCGTTTATCTAATAACCGTCCAGCTTTTCTGCAGTGAAAAAACCTCTTCTGTGCCAGGCCATAGAGGTCCAGTGAAGCTACGCTTCATGAGGTTTTAATGCACTGTGCTGCACGGAAATGTATGAGAAGAAAATCACGTCAAACAATCTACCATAAATATCTGATTCTGAACGAGCTCGTCATGAAGTCAAATGCATTCTAAAACCAATATAAATACAACAGTGCATATATGAGCATTTATTTTCTGACATATTAGAGGAAGCAGAGCTTCCTTTGTAGTCTTAGAGCAGTCGCCACTGACTCACACCTATGGGCAATAAGGCATGTCCTATTGTCATTATCTGAATGTGATTGGACTGTGGTAGAGAACCAGAATCCCCAGAGGAAACCCACATGAACACAGAGACACCCTGAAATGGAAACCTCCATTTGTTAGGCAGTAGTGCTACTCATTTGCACCGTTGTGCTGGTCCACACTACATATACGTCAAGCTCAAACATAACAAGTGAAAGTACAAGAGAAAAAGGCAGGAATCAGAAGATGGTGATAAACGACTTGGTTCCTAGATCATCCTACTTTGTGGCAGCCTGACTACTGAGTCTTTGTTAGGTGATTTGCATAGGATAGCGCCTTACTGTACTTTTTGGTGTGAATAGGGAGTGAGGGTTAGCTGCTTTCCTATTTACCGTCGCTATAATCGGTCTGATTACAGGCTGGCATTTCTGTGTCACAAAGTGATAATATAACCAGCAATATCACAAAGTAATGCAGAAAAATCCTACACAACATTTGGATATTTGTAAAAATTCAAAAGTGTGGTTAAAATGGCACATTCCATGTTAGTCTAATATAATAACATGCCACTGATTAGAAACTTTGTGAATTTTTTTGAAATTTTAGGAATTTTTAGAAATTAGACATTTTTTTTGGTAAAAGAATTTTCGAAGCTTAATTTTTTAAAAACAATTTCATATGACAATTTGATAAACACGTTGAATAAAACAAGGTATGCGAATATGTTTTCTACATCTTTTAAGTGCCAGTTAGGACCTTAGATGTAATGATGTAATGATCTACAAAAATTGATTACAATATCTGCTTTTCTTTGCATGGACTGTGTCTTGTGATCTCCACTGGAACAAAATGTCATTAAAATCTAAGTATATGGATACATTGGTGTTCAAAAATAATACCAAGATTACCAACAATATAGCCATCACATAGAGTAAATAATTTCTCAGCTTGAGTCCTTTACTATGAAGATGGACAAGATACTTGGTTGAAACATCTACCTTGGATCCGAAGGTTCAGAAGATTTTTCTGATTTTTTGTCTCCAATGGAGACATATTTCATGAAATGATGTACAAAAATAATTCTGCAAAATCTTTGCTCCTCTACTTATATCTGTTTTTTTCCACACTTCCATATAACTTCCAAGTTAGCTTGTGTTTGATTTTGCTGTTAACTCCCTCCCCAATAATTCATCTTTGGATAAATAGTGCTTAGCCTGCAGTTCCTGTGGTGTGAACAGGACAAAAGTTACTGGTTCAGGAAAAACATTCTGGTTCCTGAAGAAATTTCTGACATGTGAAAGTGCCCTTTATCTTATAATTATGACTAAAGGTGATGATACACCGGGCAACTTTTTGATCCATGTTGCTGGGCAATTGTCAACTGAGCAATTGAAAGTTGCCCACTGCCAATCACAGTTTTTCAAATTTGTTGTCCTGTATCAATGGGGAAAGTCCTTGTTGCCTGGCAGCATTCTTGAAAAAGTTAGTATCACATAATTATGATTTAAATGATTTAGTATTGTGACGCTTAGCAAACCCAGATATTGGATCAGCAAGCAGAAAATGAGGCAGTATGTTCAGAACCACCAGCTCTTTGATTATTAGCTCTTAAAAGGACTGTAATTCAACCAAAAGGTAAGAGTGAATCTCACAACACACCACCCCTCATGTATGAAATGGAGGAGAGGTCACATGCTAAACGATGGGTCGAACACACGGTGGGTAATTACAAAATCTGATGGGGACATGCGAGGAGCAGATAATAATGATGTACATACACAGAACTGTCATGTTACATATCGAGAACACAGCACAGCTATTTACAATAACACACAGATGAGGGCTATTTACAGTTTGTGCAGAGCATTTTGGGAAATGCTCATGAGCTTTGCTACGTGGAAGCAATCTCAAAAATACGACTTAGTATCTCAGAATTATGCCTGTTTCAGCAGCAGTGGAGGATCATCAGGGGGAGCGGGGCCTCTTGTGTCATGAGCTCGGGTGTTTCTGGCACGGGGGCAAGGAATGGAGCAGACAGGAAGGAAGGTGGATGACCCACTGGTGGCTCCAGGAACAGAACAAGGGCTTATTAACGGAAACTGAAAACACGGGAAACACTATAAAACAAAAACAGACCACGAGAGCTCAAAACCAAAAAGGGGATAAATAAAGACTAAGTACAAATGTATCAGAGCAACAAGGAGCAGGTAGGCAGGCAAAGTACAAATAACACAACATTCAAAAATGTACCGAAAAGCACATGAAACACAATGACTCACTGGTGAACTGAATTAAGGCAGGAACTTAAATACTGAGGGATAACAAGAATAACGCAGGACAAGTGAGAACAATTAACATGGGCTGGTAAATGGGCAACAGGTGAAACTAATAAAACTAAATCATGAACTCAAACTAGGAAACAGAATCTAACACTAGGGGAGTAACAGACAGGTAAAGCACAACCACGGGCACAAAGCAAAAACCAATACTGAATACTAATCACAAAACACAGGAACTAGAAAACAAATTCAAATGAAACACTAGGTAACAAAATCTACAAACATACAAAAACAGAGGAAGTGGGATTTGAAGACACAGCTGAGGGGATCACAGGTAACCGCATATTTGGCACATTATACCATGCAGCCTTCTGGGAAGATGGGGAAATACACTAAAGACTGACAATGTGGAGGACAGGATGGCCAGAACAGGACAGAAGGGTGCTGACCCTGACATCTTGCTCTCCTTCAGTACACCACCACTGAAGATCTTTGTGGATGCTTCCAGAAAAACAGTATACGGCATAAGTGTGAAAGTTATAAACAGGAACTCTCTGACAGGGTTGGCGGATTCCAGAAGGTCAGGTTTGTTGGTACTGGATGCCTCCCCACTGGGCTGTTGGAGATCCCTGTGCAAACCTCCCCAATAAATGTGTCAGCTGGTACACACGGAGGGTGGAGCATGAGGCTGGGGCTACGAACAGATCTGTGGCACATATTGATCTCTCTGTGGAGGGGAGCTGCCAGCCTCTTTTCTTAAGGTGCACATGGTTTGGGGACATGTTCATGCAGCTGAAGGTGTGGTTCGGAGGATTTGGAGTGCATTTGACCAAATTTGCTGATGTTTTTTTTTTTTTTTTTTTTGCAGGGCAGGCTAAACGTAAGGAAAGTAATTTGGCTCATAAGGAAGATTAAAATCCAGGGGACTGTGTCAACAGATCCTAAGCAAATAGTGGTAAGGCTGGTGGCAATGGGCTCAGAGTAGAGTGTGTAATCAAAACTCACTGAGATACAGCTTTGGTCAATGAACAGGACCTTCTGTTAAAATGTGATAATGACTGGCAATTCATTATATAACGGCGCAGTACATCTGCCTATGTGTCTCTCTGTCTGTATACCTGTATGTCTATGCATGGTTTTGTGTGTATATATGCGGGCCAGTCATGTTCTTCCACTTCAAACTCACCCAGTCATGTCTTCATGAGTCTTGTTTCATGCCGGAACAGAGATGGGCCTTCCCCAAACTGTTCCCACAAAGTTGGAAGCATAGAATTGTCCAAAATGTCTTGGCATGCCGAAGCATTAAGAGTTCCTTTCACTGGAACTAAGGAGCCAAGCCCGACCCCTGAAAAACAGCCCCATGCCATTATCCCTCCTCCACCAAACTTTACAGTTGGCACAATGCAGTCAGACAGGTAACATTCTCCTGTCATCTGCCAAACCCAGACTCATCCATCCCACTACCAGACGGAGAAGCGTGACTTGTCACCCCACAGAACACATTTCCACTGCTCCAGTATCCAGTGGCGATGTGCTTTGCACCACTCCATCCGACACTTGGCATTGTGCCTACTAATCTGAGGCTTGCATACAGCTGCTTGGCCACGGAAGCTCATTCCATGAAGCTCTTGGTGCACAGTTTTTGAGCTGGAGTTAATGCCGAAAAAGTTTGGAACCCTGCAGCTCTGCAGGAGGCTCACACTTCAATTTTATAAAAATCTGTGAATTCAATCAAAAAACAAAAATACCCAAAGGTCTTGTGTATTGTTTACTTATGGTTAAGTTTAAAGCTAGAGTTGTATATTGTTGTACAGTTGTTTTTATGTCCAGTCTTTATGTACAGTACACTGTTGTAAATATGTTTTTTTCATATATTTGGCATTTATTTAATGTACTGCACTGAGAAGAGGAACTCGTGACCCGAGACTTTCACTCACTAGTTCACCCAGGATGTAACAATAAAAGTCTTTAGATTTGATTTGATAGGTAAGGGTTAGGGTCATAAATAGGATTACGGTTATGCTAATAAAAATTAATAGAGTCCCCACAATGATAGGAATATATGTGTGTGCATGTGTGTGTATGTCTGTGCACACAATGTGGTGGACCGGCATCCCGTCCAGAGTGAATCCCAGCCTTCTTCCCTCTGTGCCTGGGATGGGGATCAGCCCCTCCCGTCATAAGCTGTGGATGTCTGGAGCTCTTATGTTAGGCCTCTGGCCTCTGAACCTGGGGCTTTTAATTTGGGCCTCCCCTCCTCCTGCTCTGTCTGCGCCTTAGGCCTCCTCCTTGGAGCTACAGAAGTCTCAGCTGGAGGCCAAGCTGCTGAAGAAGGAGGAGGAGCTTAACAAGCATGCCCAGATGATCATGTGGATGTAGATTTGGACATTGGTAGGCCCGGGAGGGGAGGCATATTGGGTCTGTCCTGTTTTAGGCCTTAGGCAAGAAGTGATTGTTTTGAGTACTGTGTGACCTCGCTTTGTGATAGCTGCCTGCGGTTAGCTCCGCAGACCCCGAATAGAGCTCGGACCTTGGAGACACAGACAGTGGAGCGGGGGGGGGGGGGTAGAAAACCACCCACGGCAAGAGATTCGAAGCTGCCCCAACTGGTGCACAAAGAGTTATATCTCTATAAAGTAGTTGCAGTAGATAATATACAGTATATTACGCGGTAGTGCAAATGGATAAGTAATTATTACGTTAATCATACTAATCATATGTTAACCATGTATTCGCATAAGTAATCATACTAGTTTAGGATTAGACCTCATTGATTGATCCTCAGGGGAGGACGCTGGTGTGCTGTGTCGCCGCTTTCCCTGCCATTTTTTTATATAGTTTTTATGCAGTTTTATACAGTTTTGCCTTTTTGTGCTGTGTCGTGCTGTGTCACCGCTTTCCCTGTTGGTTTTTTTCTGTTTTTTCCTGCCGTTTTTTATATAGTTTTTATGCAGTTTTATACAGTTTTGCCTTTTTGTGTATTAGTCTTATTTGTTGGCGACGAACTCTGGGGAGGACGCCGGCGTGCTGTGTTGCCGCTGTCATTGAGATAAGTACTCATTTACTTCCCGGAAACTTTGAGCATATCGATTAACTACTCTGCTGCATATCGCCGGAGTCTGGATACATACAGCCGACCAGCGTGTATGTCTAATATCAAGGAGCTTGGACTTCTACGCCGACCTCGTTACATCCATAGAAGCTCCCGGAGAAAGTTTTTCTACTACCATCATTCCAACTACGTTGCCTCAGGAATCCCAGCTCTCTGGTCAGCAACCGGCACACACTGCACACGTCATCAGAACACTGTTGCGCGTGATCTATGTAACATGGATGCTGCTGTGAGACGGCTGCCCCCTGGGCCTGGCCAAAAACCCGGAGTACATCGGAACCGCAGAGTGGATCTGACTGTGCTACGGCCGTTACAAAAATCTGCTGTTTCTTCTTTGGTCAAAATTGAAGTTTTTAATACACAGTCCTTGTCGAACAAAGCATCCTTCATACAGGATCACATTATTGAAAAGGAATTAGAATTCCTGTGCCTTATTGAAACATGGCATGAGCCTGGAGTATTTCTATCTCTAAATGAAGCCTGCCCCCCTGGTTATTTTTACATCGAGAAGGCACGCAGCACTGGTCGTGGAGGTGGTCTTGCTGTCATACATCGTCAGGACCTGGAGTCTTTCTCCTTTCCGTTACCTGTGCTGTCATCATTTGAATGCCTTGCGTTCAAATGTAAGCCACCTCTGTCATTAACCGTCCTTCTCATCTATCGTCCACCTAAAATTAACTCACCTTTCTTTCCAGAATTTCACGACTTTCCCAGTACACTCTGCACAATCTCTGCTAACATTCTGATACTCGGAGACTTAAACATTCACGTTGACACCTCCTCATGTCACTATGCTGCCGAGTTTCTCCATCTACTCGACAGTCTAAACCTGCAGCAACATGTTGATGCTCCCACTCATTCTAGGGGGCACACGCTTGATCTGGTGATAACCAACTCTGTTCCGAT
>JAODKC010000281.1:0-14992 GCA_026777985.1 Mormyrops attenuatus
TGTTTTAATAGAGTAAATTCAAAGATGATCTGTGAATGTCTGGCGAATATCGAACCCACTGCTAACTTTACTCCGGTCTGCCTGCCTGCCTTCTCCTACGATCCCGACCCGTCTCCATTGCTTGTCCTTCCCCCTTGTCGTCTTTTCCCGTGCCTGCCCGTTGGACGGACCTTTCCGGTTTTCGACTTCCTGCACCCGACCCGACTACGATTTTGGCTCTTGGCATTAGTGGTACCCGGTATTAGAATTAAAATACCAGTCTCCTGCACTAGAGGGTCTGCCTCTTGTTTGCTCTCCCGGCATCACAGTTTCGTAGACAATCTACTGTAGCGACTTGGGTAACGTCAGACAAACATACAACATCTGCGTATGATCATTTTTCATGATAAAGTTTGAGGGCCATGCAAATTAGTGAGTGTAAATTAGAACTTACCAGGAGAATAAATAATAGTAATACGGGACCCAAGCAACCCCACATAGGACAAGCAGGTGTAGAAAATGGATGGATGGAAAGGATGACATAGGTTATGCTGTTGACCTTTGTTGCATTTTGTTTACTGCCTTACATAATTATTCAGAGAACGATTCTTGTTCTTCTGCAAGCTTCCAACCTAAAACACAACTGTTCCTATATGTATTCATGTTATTATTTATTAATTAATTGGATTTTATTTATATGTGTATTGGTTGTGTTAACTATCTGCAAACCAAATTGCCCCTTGGTGACAATAAAGACAATTCAATCCAGTCTTTCAAGAACACACAAAGCCAGACTGGGAGTTGAGAGAGCTGAGTCAGGAAATATTTTCTGGTCTCTGTGCTGACAGGAGGCCACCACATGAAACCACAGATGATCTTATTTTTAAGTAAAAACAAAGAGCAGCTTAACATGTCACACAAGGCACATTATGCAGTATGTCTTGCTATATGTTGATCTGCTTAAAAACACTGGCTGCCATCAGCAGGGGACAGACCAGCAGGAGATACATTTCATATGAACTACAAACAGGATTCATTTTATTCATTATTTAAAATAATTTTAAATTTTCTGTAATATTACAATGCCGTTTGAGCTTTAGGGGAACATATGTGGAGGTATTTTTTTTCTTTTGTTAGAAATGATGATTTTTGTTAGAAATGATGATTTTTGTTAGAAATGATGATGATTCAGTGGACAAACACACAATATTAGAGAACAGTGCAATTATTCATTGTTTATCTTTCTCACTGATATTCCTACTCAAGCCAATAACATTGATTGTAAAGAATTTAATCAGGAAGAAATACAGAGTATTTAAAATCTGATGACATCAGTCATACAAGACAATACCATACAGTACCTAAAATGTAACGGTCCCATTTTTATACATTACTACTGAAAACCACACCTAAGAAGCAATGAACATTTGGTGAAGCATTGTGCATCTTACTGGCTTAGAACCAAAGCCTCCAGACTAGTGTTGAATAAGGCTCTCCCATTCACCTCAGTGGTGCAGTCGGGCCGGCGCAGGTAATCTAACACACCGGCTTTCAGCTCTGCTGGTGCAGTGTGGCTAAAGTCCACCAACTCAGTAAGCAAATCCAGTAGCAGTTCCCCCTTCTTGTTGCCAGGGATGAAGCAGTCTGTAATGTCTAGCTTTGTAGGCAACATAAAGCTTTCAAAGTTGATTCCTTCAGCAGTAAGGTAGCTCTTGATGTGTGTCGCTGTAAGAGCCTGATTCATATCACTGCGAACAAACTCATCCGCATAAACGTTCCACAGCTTGCTCCAGCCACACTCTCCTGAAACAGAGAGCAATGAATCGTATGTCCCGTTGAATTAGGGCACCAGGGAGTGTGTGTCACCAACAATCCTGTCCTCTGCTTTCTACCACTATCCTTCCCTTTCAGTTCACTCATCAATTTCACGTTTATTTCAATATGCAGGTCTAACATACAGTTTAAACCTCTTATGTCATAGTTTCTTACTTTCTTGAATAATACTATACTTACTGTACTTACGACAAAGGTTAAAAAAATACCAGAAATAAGTATGACGAGAAGTTTTCCATTTTCATTCAAGAGACTCCGGAAAGATGAGATAGTAGCAACAGGATCAATTTCATAGTACAGCATCTGAGGGTCAAAATAAAAATGCAAATGGACGAGTTAACATTCAAAATCCACATCAAGGGAGAGCAGCTTTCGAGGCCTATAAAACAACAAGAATATTACAATTTTCTATGGGTGGATGTGTCAGCTAGCAGGAACCTGAGTGTGTTGAATGGTCACAGGAAGCTTCTACTCCAAATACAAACTTCAGTAACTGTTAATGACGTCCACAGTGAGGATGATGTGTGCAGAGTCACACACAAATACAGAATCGAGGTGCCATTTACCGTTGTACACAAGCCTGATATCCAGAGCACATAGTAGCCTGTCAGAGAAGCAGGCAGAATTCCACCAATCCTCACTGCAGTATGTGGGCATTGCAGCACGTATCATATTCAAACACATAAACAAAAGCTATTTATTTTTTGCAATTATACGTAAAAGATATCAACTGCTCTGAATTAGATCATTGAATTATTGCAGCTAATTCAATGTGAAATTACTCTTCATCGATTTAGATGGATGAACATGATACAACAGTAGGGCAAATCCTGGGACTTGCAGTCACAACCTTTTGGTTACAAGCTCTTGTCTTCGAAAACACTGCCTGCCTGTTGAATGAAGCTTAACCCAGCTCTCACCTATTAACACATCAAAGTGAACTGCAGACGTGTTCACCTGAATCATATGAATGAAGTCTACTTTCTCCTCTGGCTGTCTGTCTCCCAAGTTCTTCTCAAACTCAGAGGCAGTCATCTGATTCCACGTGAAGTTTATGTTTCCCAAGTTAAGATTTCTCGACACAACATCTGTACAAGACAAGGCAATGTTTTACATCTGTTTTATCAAAGTAACATATTATATGAGGATTAATCCAGTTAATCACGACTATACTACATACTACAATACTACCACATTATGATTAATTCAATTAACCAGTACCATACTACACAACAATATGTATTTTGCTAAACACAATGAAATGCAGGACATGAATGTGAGTATTTGAAGTCCTAGTACCCTTGCATTTCTCCAGCATCGGCTCACTGGGTTCCACCATGTCACAGCCCACCTTCACATCTGGTAATACCTTACGCAGCTGTGAAAGTATCTCCAGGTCCACCTCTCCTGCAAGATCAAAATCCAGATTCAATCCCAGAAATTTCCTGTGGATGCCGTCCATGTACGCCTTTTTATGCTATCATTATTATTAGTATTATTTTATTTAAAATAGGTTGATGGGTCCTCCTACAGCTATTATCTTCACTGGGTCCTTCATATCAGAGCACATTCCCTGAAGAACGAGCTTTCAATCAAACAGTTACTTCAACATCAGCTTGAAAAACTGGACACAAGAGAATGATTTAAGTTTCTTACACAACATCCACTGATTGTCTAAAGAGATTAATCCCATGTGTTTCATCAAAGTCAAATCATTCTCTCTACAGCTATCTGTATAATCCTAGTGTACAAACAGACTGGCTTTTAGTGCCAATTTGTTAAACAACAGCACCTTGCATCACCGTGAGATCCAAATCTACCGTTAAATCAATTATTTGATTAATATATATAACTGAGAACATCATACCTGTACCACTCCCAAGGGAAATAACATCGAAGGTAGTCTTGCCCTCCCCAGCGCTGCAGAAGACAACCATTTTTATAATTGTTAGATTCTGCCCTTCTTCATATATTTATTATTATTATCGTTAATTAACAATTATATTTATTTCCAGTATTTGCTTGTTCAACCTTTACTTCTTTTCCCTAAAATATATATTACATCATTTATATATTACAACGTTTTACAATTCAAATGTATGGGTCGGATCTTAACTTACCTCGCCAGGACGCCAGGAAGACTCTCACGAATGAAATTACGCACAGCTTGATGCTCCGTCGACTTCTCAAGGTAAACCCGGAAGGTCTTGTGGTACCTTTCGTAGTCTAATGCAAGGCACTTCATAGACGAAGTCATTTCAGACTGCTGTTAAAATACATATGAGAAGTACACATTTTTTACATACTATCCAGGTTAAATTAATTCCTCTTCAGTTCGGTAATATAAAGAACAGACGTACCACACAGAAAGAGATCCTTTGTCAACTGAATTGATTTACCCTTTATCGTGATAATAACGCGAATTATACAAAGTCACGGGAGGGGGGATCTTTGGCATCTGCCCCTTTTGGCCGAAATGGTTCAGAGAGCCCCTTGTCGATCACTGACCGGCCCCTCTAAAGTCTCAGCGCGGCTCTGAGCGTTGAAACAGACCATTTGGGCTCCAAAAAACAATACGACAAATAACGTCCGACTTAAAGCCGCACCCACTGGAGGAACTATAAGCAGTGCAGCCGATGAAGAAGTTAAATTGCCTTATGAACATAAAAGACTCTCAAGTTTCATCAAAAACTTGGCGTGAGATTACATGAGGGGCGAAACGTGTGTTTCACGGTGAATGCGTGAGACTTGTGAGCCCTGCATAGCACATTCATCGGATCTTGCTCTTCCACATACACGCTTTCTGCACCCCACATGTGTGCGCATCCGTGCAATGACGTGCTCGCGGCGGATCACAAGTAACTTATTTTGGAATTAACCTGGAACCAACAAATGCTATTTTATGATTGGCGGGTAGTTACGAACTCGGCGGAAAACTCCACTCCATATGTCTGCACACCGTCCATTAATTCTGTATAACGGGACACTTTACTTCTCAGCTTGAGAAAAACAAGGTGTGGCGTGTGAATGTGTAAACTGGTTAAATGAGGAAGTGCACCGTCAGGTTTGCAAAAAGCTATTATTTAATCACACATACTACTGAAATACAAATCATGAACAACTACAGTCACTACTCGAGATAAAACATACTTCAAGATTCATTAATGATGAACAAACATGAGATCAGTATTTCACTTGTTATTCATTACTTGTTCCTTCAGTAGTTCACAAAGATGTACAGAACTAAGATGTAGTAACAACTGTAGTAACTGTTTGGGATGAAAGATACATCATGATTCATTAATGATGAACAACTATGAAATCGGTATTTAGTGTTATTCATGACTTGTTCCTTCATTCGTTCTTTCAGTAGTTCACAAAGGTTACCAGATTTAACAAATATAATAACTGCTTGAGATAAAACATGCGTCATGATTCTTTAATGATGAATTATCATGAGAACAGTATGTAACTAAGACTAAGTTCGTGGTTAATTAATACAAAAGTAATAGCATACTACTATATTACTTGTGCCCCGTCAAGTAAAGCGTTACCGGATAATTCATTATGCATTATTGTATGCTACTTCGTGGATTTATGGAAACAGTAAATATTCACTTACTTTGACGAGCTTCACAAACTTGCGATATTCAACTATACAGACCCTCTCTGCTAATGAAAAGACTCAAGCGTGGGTTTTAAGTTGGAAATATAACGCAAAAATTATAACCCCTCCCACTGTATTTTATGGCATTTTATAAGGCGCCCTCTCTTCAAAGCAGGGCATTTGGTAGACATAAAGCTCTACTGGTGCACGCCCCTTAGCCCACTATTCCTGCCACTCCCATACTGATGTCAATATACAGGAGTCAATAATAACTGAATCAAATCAAAATAATAAAGGATCATCGGGATTACTTACAAGTTTACTTTAGTCCCGCCGTTTTATCATTCCTCAATCCCGATTCTTGTTTCGCGCACCGATACTACGTGCGCGCCGCGGTGTACTTGCTACGACATGCCGTGCACGAACAGTAAAGTGCGCGCCGTGGTGTACGGTATCGGACCGCAAGGTGCGCGCCTCATCTTGAAATATCGGTTAAACTGCGCTTCTTTGACGTTGTGGATTAGAAAGAAAACAATTATTTTCTCGTTATTATCAATCAGGGGAGTTTCTAGCTATTGAAAAGACCAGGGTCTAAGTCAAGATTACCTGGGGCTTGACCTTTTTTTTGAAGGAAGATTGGCTCCATATATTCGGCCTATATCGCCGAGTGGTCTGACCTAACGACGCCCATGTTATAAACCGAAATGAACACACTACCAAATATAAGAGCTGGTCTAGCAACCTCCATGCTTAAAGATTTAAGATTCGATTACACTGGTCAAGACTGAAATTGTTACTGACTTAAAAATCTACTAATCTGTAGTATCTTGGTGTGCTGAACATGAATATGACCATGAAATTTTTTTATTGGCTCTCATTTTGAAGATATTTCATATAGTTCATTTTCTGTGTTTCACCGTGTAAATTTATCCAGTAGGACTGTAACAACATCCTAAATAAGCCTAGAATGATGTAAAATTGCATCACATTGCATAATACCATCATGCACACATCATCCAGAGTTTATTACATCATTTTCTGATATAATGCAGTACTACTGCCAGGCGGCTGCTGAAGTAAGCTGACGTCAGCAGTGTACTATATAAAGCCCAGTCGGAAAGGTTGAGCATTTAAAATATGTCAGACTTCGTGGGATACAGTTTAAGCTACTATTACATAAAACTGTTATTATTTTATCCATTTAGTTACAATACAGAACACTAATTATTTATTAATTAATTATTGCAGATTACAAAAAAACTAGAGCGAATTTTGCATTTTGACTATCATATTCGTGTTGAGCACATAAAAATTAATAAGAAATAACTAATTTTATTTCAGTAACATGACTTTTGTAAAAATTTGTTGACCAGTGTAATTTTACTGTCATTTTATATGATGGGTTAAAGAGACTGGGAGCAGCAACAGTTCAGGCAGAAGCTCCTAACTTATGGCCGCATTCATCGACATAGAAGAGATCATAGCCGATGGGGCTCCCCAGACGAGAATCACGGCAGGGGCTACCCGTTCGAGGCAAAGTGAAAGGACTAATTTTGCTAAATTAAATGACATTCATATGTTCTATGATTGCATTAAATTGAAATTATTTAAATTACCATCATTCCAATTCAACATCTTACAGGGTGCGGCCAAGTCAATTCAAAATCCATTTCACAAGTTCTGAACAACCTGGTAAGCTACATAATGAGCTAACCAGTCAAACTTGATATGTATTCAGTCACATCTTTTGAACTGGGAAGGTGAATCACCCCTCACAACTAGCAATGGCAGAGAGTTGTGCAAGTCTGACAGCTCTCTGCTTCTACACCACTGTTGTATTCTTGCAGACCTACAGACGCAGAAGGCTTCAGCAATGCTGCTGTGTCCTGCACCTGTGCATGATTTGATCACATTTCTGTTGCACCCTGCCCATAACTACATACAATGTCCAGCAGCAGGAGATGTTTTGCATAACACTAAGTTTATTTTTTTTATGCCATTGCAGGCATACCTGGCATTGTAGGTGCAGTGGATGGAACCCTCGACTCTATTCATATTTGCAGTCCCTTGAATCTGCACCTGTTGTAAAGGGTTCCTGGCACTAGTCCTAAATGGCCAGGTGATATGCAACCATCAAGGGCATTTTACAGACATTGTTGCCAAATGGCCTGGGAGTACATGATGCTTATATCTGGACCAGCTTTGCAGTATGTCAGAGGGCAAACGATGGTGTGTTTGCTGGTGGCTGGTTATAGGGAGACAGCAGGTATCCTCTCAGTGAACACCTGCTGATTCCAGTTTTTACTCCCCAAACCATGGCTGAGGAGAGGTATCACACTGCACACCAAAGACACACACTAGTGATGTGGTTATCCGTTACTTGTAAGTAATCGTCACTACCGAGTACTCGGCAGTCCAGTATTCGTTACTTAATACTTATTACCCAATACTACTTGGGTTGGATATGCATACAATAATGAATGCTGCTACCTATACTGTACTGTACCATAGTCCGTAAGCCTTAATAACTTAAGGCGTACGTATATCTTCTGTCGTTAGAACGGCAATGGGCAACTAATTACCCCGGCCAGTCAGTGCTGTGACCCAGCCTCCCCCCCATCAGACTCGTACGTGGGCCATACAACATACAAGCAATGAGCGCAGGCTTCAGATAATGGAAACCAGCTGCAACTGCATGCCAGCCAGAACTGCCGCAAACAGTCTGCATGGCGAGTGCCGATTGGGCAGTTTGATCAGTCATTTCGTTACTGTCAGCAATGAATCGCTGAACGGCTGAATACTCGTAACGATTCGTTACAGCCTGGTATTCATTACTTACTTACTCATTATTACTCAAATCTACACCACTAACACACACTGCTGTAGAGGTGGCTTTGGGCATGAAAGATGTGATTCTGGTGCCTACACAAGTCCTTGGGAGCTCTGAGATTTCCCCCTGAATGCTGCTGTGCTGTTCTACTTATGGCCACTATGCCGCACAACATTGCAGTAATCACTTTATCAAAATATATTTTTGACCACTTCCTCAATAAGTCGTTTTAAGGCTTCTTTTCAGAAGTACCGTTTCCTATTCCTGCTTGCCACTGCGCTTTTTTTTTTACAAGGAAGCAGCGTCACACTTTGAGCCCATTTTTATATTTTCAGAAAATAGGTCAATTTATTTATTTTGGACTTAATTTTGGTTGCTTTGGTGTCTTTTTATTGATTTTCTAATTAGTTTATTTTGTACATCTGTATATGTCTGGTCTCTGGTGTGACAATCATACTTCACCATTAAAATCCACGGGATCGTTTTTCTAGGATTTTCATAGGCTACTACTTAAAGATTGTCCGTTAATTCTGGAAAACGGCGCACGGAGACCTCACTCGTTCTTTACCTACCTCGTTTTTTACCTTGTTCGTTATTCGCTAAGATCGATTGCGAATAACGACCCACCCCTTATCATTGATTTTATGAACTACACATTTCTAACCCTTTCAGTTCTGTACATAAAACTCCAAGAAACTCTGTTATGCTACCGAATTCCCCAGGTACAATACTGTTCAAAAGACTTATGCAGTCAAAAGAATGTTTAGTGCTATTTATCTGGGTAGTAATGGCACATTTGCACTGAACAAAAATACAATTTAACATTAGAACATATGCAAATTAAGAGCACGATACAAATTAGTAAAATTTTCTTCTGTTCTCCAAAAAGTTACTGATATCTGCTTGGACAGCTTCAGTTCCCTAAGAGGCACCCCAGCCAATCCATGGATTTAGTAAATTTCAACATCAGCTCATTTAATGAAAGAATGAATTAGTTAGTTAGTTAAAAACATCAATGAGATATTGATTAGCTATACGAGGTATCAAAAATCCATGGGTGTTTAGTGTGCTTGCTGGAAATAATAGGGCGATTTTAGCAGAGGTTTTGAAATGGCTGAGCTGACACTCTTTGACAGACATAACAGCGTAGTTTTACACCAACAAAAAGATCATTTTAACTTATTTTTTTTGTACTGAATATTTTAAGGATATTTTCATATGTAGTCCAGCCCCACAGAGGAGGTTCCACTGCTGAACACATATAGCACATCAGACAGAAAAGAGCAGTAATCTCTCCAACCATTTTTGATACTTGCCTGTTCAGCGTCACCTAACTGGAACATATTGCAGAGGCTACAGAAACATGGCAGGGAGCCTATAGCAGTGCACACTCACACGAAAGAGCAGTGTAAATTAATGAAACCAGCCCAGAACAATAGGACCTTTCGTTGTTTGTTACTTGCTTACTGGGCTCTAAATGTTTAGGGCAAAATTGAATGACATTCTTAGTAAGAGAAGAATCTCACACAGGTTTTCCTTACGTCTGGGAATGTTACATAAAATTGCCATGCAGAGGTACCCCACTGACTCTCACCACAATTTTGAGCCCAGGGCATTCTGGGATATAAGGGTGACATGCCAGTGATTTCGTAGGACATAAAGCCGAAGGTTAACAGCAGCAGAGTACAGCAGAAGTTGTTTCAAGTTTAAGTTTATTGTCATATACAGATAACAAAGAAACACCATTACCTGTAATGAAGTAAAATGATAAGGTGCATAACACACAGTATTTAGCATTTGCAAGTACGTATACTTAGAAAAGACTGTAGTAAAAAAGTGTGTAGTGTGTACATGTACATGTATATATACACTCCTGTGTACGTACAAAAGGTAAGCTGAAAGTCACTGTAGTTTTTAAAGTGACTGTAGGTCTAAGGTCAGAGAAGGAACAGAGTTCCGGGGGGCAGTGCAAAGTGTTCAGCATTTCAGCATTTCAGTAACCTGATGGCTTGCGGCTAGAAACTGTCCCTGAACCTGCTGGTGCGCGTCTGGACATTCCTGTACTGCCTGCCCAACGGCAGGAGCGTGAAGAATCTGTGACTGACGGGATCCGCTCTTGGCCTTCCTCCTGCAGTAATGTCTGTAAAGGTCCTGCATGGCTGGCAGTTCAGACTTGGTGATGCATTGCACCAATCTGACCACCCTTGTAGAGCTTTGTGGTCCAGAACATTACAGCTGCCATTCCAGGTTGTAATACAGCCAGACAGAAAACTCTCCGGTCTTGCTGCTTTTGTGATCACACCTACGTGGTGTGACCAGCTTAGGTCCTCACTGATAGGACAGTACATACCTAACATTATGAACACCACACCACTGCAAATGGGTTCTTGCAGTACAATGTAAACACTAGAATTTTTTTTGATTTAAAAAGAAAAAATAATCAGCACTTATATACAGTAATTCATAATGGTGCATCTGTCTTCTCTTTTAGAATTTGTGCTTAAGTAGTTTAAAATGGGAGTACTTTTACTTTCAATTGGGTACATATGAAGTGCTGTAATGGTACTTTACTCTGCTATTTATTCCCCAAAGTAGTGTATCCACTACTGCTCTGGAAGCTACAAGGCCTAACACTCATGAAGCTTGTGATGGGAGTTGCCTTGACACAGAACAAGTATGTGCGTGGTCACACCTGTGGGAGCTTCTCCAAGTCAGCTTGCCATGCTAGCTTTGTGTTCTTAAGCCTGCTATCTCCATTGAAGAATTCAATTTCTCATTTGAAAAAAATGTAGAGAGATAAGTTTTAGTTTTATCTTATGATTTTATTAGATCTTTTGAAAATCTGCTGGCCATGTACATTATATGCTGCTCCATTTGTAGTAGGAACTGAGGTGGATACATTTTAAGAAATCAGTTCCTTTAATCCCAAAAGTGACTCCCACACTGACCTTGACATTCTCCTTTCACTCACCTTGGGTGTTAATCAATACCTAGAATGCAAAGAACGCACTTGGATTGTTGGCAAGACTGGTCTTGCTAACTTGCCTCCCAAGAACGTACTCAAAACAAGTCTTTTTACACATTTTCATTTTGAGCTGAGACATACAAAATGTTACATCACAAACGGATGAATATTAACTGAAATACAAGAAGACGTACAAAACGTTGTTTTTCAGTATTTCAACTGCTTTTTAAATGGAAGGTATTAACACACACTGCTTAAAATGACAAGTGATGTATAAGTTTAGGGGTTAGAATTTATATAGGTCTGAAAGAAATCTGCACATGACACTGACACCCCAGACCCCCCCACCCCACCAATGCAAGTTTCCCTGAGTGACAGCTGGGAGAGGTCAGCTCCCAGCCCGCTGTCTGTTATGCGCTAGCTTGGTGGGCTGGCTACAGGGTTACCAACCGTCACGCCACTGGCATGACACTCACGCTTTCAGACTTCCATGCACATGTAAGAATTCTTATGGCACCTCTATATTATTCCATTATAAACCTAAATTTAGCTACATCAAAAGCGTTGGGGCAGTTTGCAAACCATACAGACTATATTTACAAGGTAATAAAACTGTTGCATACATGTACATGCATGTGCATGTGTGTCCAGAGTTGTCTCAAATTGAAAATCTCACTCCAGCCGGCTCACCAAAGTTGGCAAACCTGTGAAAATATAGCAATTACTTTTAAATAATTTGCAGTAAATGAAATGATTAGTGAGTGAAATCAAAGACGTGTTTCAAACAGAATATTCATATTATTTCCAAGGGCTTTAATGTATGATCGGAATGACAGGTTAATAGATCAAGGTTTTAAAATTATAATTATTATTGTTAAAAACAGGGAAATCTGGGGTTATTCATGAAAGATGAAAGATCCAGGGCATTTATTCATTTATTCACTCACTCACTTATTTGTTTGTTTGTTTGTTTATGTAGCTATCAACACTTAACTAGGTTAAACAAATTTTAGCTGACTTGCCCAGCTAGCGAGGTCATTTATCGTAGGCTATAAATATCACTATAGAACAATGAATGGAATGGATTAATAATGCCAATTTGCACAAGCAAATGCTAATTTCGTTAATGTTTGACGCTACCATGACACAGCGATTCTCAAAGAGGTGCTAGTGGAAATTAGCACAGATTAAAAACAGAAAGAAAGGAAGTAAGAAAGAAAAAGAAATTGCACATAGTAAATCATGATCTACACTGCGTGGACAGTACATATGCGTCTCTTCAGTTTTATGTCACTGTCTTTCTTCGTGGTTTGGCTCAGGTATGGGTCGGTTCCTGTATGCCAGTGGAAAAGTGCCAATAGTCCTCTGTCTGTAGTATTTCAGTAGTTGTAACCACCCACACCAGTCCCTAGTCTAGTCCTCGTTACCCATGTATATATGTGCTTGCCCATGCCCTGATCCTCTGTTGGTAATTGAATGCGTTTCCTGAAGGTGTTTGACTGAGCAAATTTTTTTGCTGTTGTTCCCTGCTGCCAACTCTTTTCAAGCCTGTGTGATTCTTCTGCGCTTTCTTGTTTTTAGTTACAGCCTTCGCTAGTTCTTGTACTACCTGCCTTTGTTCAGACCCCTGATGGTCTCCTTTGTTTCCATCTTTTCAGTTATGTTTAAAATAAACCCCCCTTTGTTTATAAAGCCCACAGTAGAATGTCACCCTTCATGCCCACATGTAACTGTCAGCACCTGCTGAATTTTTTTTGAAGGGTCCAAGTACTGCAGGAATGTATATTTTGAGTAGATCTGTAATATGTTTAGTGCTTGTTCGAGTTTTCAAATTTCGCATTCAATAGACTCATAGTGTACACACTACTGTCTTAACTACACTGTCCTAGAATAGTAAGCCATTTCAAACAAATGCTCAGATTACCTGTTTCTATTTTACGGTAATATGTGTCAATACCAAAATCTACGGAAGTCTGTAGAGGACATGCATCAACTTTTTTTTTTCTTTTCGTTATCTCGAAATAACCATAGTTCTTTTCCTGATATCACGACTTTTTCTTGTGATCTCGACATAACCTTACTTTTTCTCGTGATCGCGACATAGCCAAAGTTGTTTTCTCGAGATCACGACTTACTTTTTCTCTTGATCTGGACATAAGCAAAGTCTCTTTACCATGATCACACGACACGTTTTGTATCCTACTTGACGTGGTAACGAAAAAAAGTTTACGCATGTTCTCTACGGACTTCCGTAATTATCCTCATGGACGAACACATCAGATTTTACTTTGATTGTGGACTGACCCAAGAGGAAATAACATTTTGTCTGTTGGTGCTAGTCAATTATCATATTAGTGTGCGTCATTTGAAAAGGAGGCTCAGAAATTTGCAGCTATACCATCGGAGAAATTATAGTGAGCCTGAACGAGTAGTCAGTTTCATTGCCAACCAACTGGAGGGTTCGGGACGTCTCCATGGTTACCGGATGATATTTGAAAGATGTCGGCTTAATGGCTTGAGCCTTACTAGGCAAATGGTAAGAGATATACAGGTAACCCTGGATCCCGCTGGCGTGCAGGAGAGGAGAGGAAGAAGATTGCAGAGACGACATTACAGTGTGCCTGGCCCTAACTACTTATGGTATATGGATTCTTACGATAAATTGAAGCCTTACGGTATAGCTGTTAATGGATGCATTGATGGATTCTCGAGGCACATTATCTGGATGCAAGCTTACTTTACCAACAATAATCCACGTGTAATTGCCATGTATTATTTCAGCGCTATTGCTGACAGAGGTGGTTGTCCACAAGTAATTCATTTCGATTTTGGTACAGAAAACATTCCCTTGAACAGGTTACAAGAATTTCTCCGCGGAGATACCAACAGTATTGCTCACGGGCCATGTGTTTTACAAGGAACAAGCCCAGCAAACCAGAGAATTGAAAGTTGGTGGGGCGTCTATAGAAGACAAAATGCTGCTTACTGGATGGATGTCTTCAAAGAGCTGCAGTCAACGGACGAGTTTACAGGCGATACCATCGACAAGGGTCTAATACAATTTTGCTTCCTTGCAATAATTCAGGTACTTCTTAACTAATTTAATATACTCCTGTATATGGGTTTATGTGTATGAAATATTACATATGCAGTTTTACAGATCTTTTCCTGATCAGTGTTCTAAATAAATAATGAAATCCAGTTAGGCTTGAGATTGCTGCTTGTTGAACTCCATGTATCCAGCTCCAGGAGAAAACCAGTATTTTGTCAGTGCTCTGCTTGTATGTTTGTATAGTCATTTATAAATCCTCAATGTCTTGTGTTATGAAGGAACATGTGGAACAATCACTGCATCAGAACCTGCAATGTACGTGACCTGCATCATGGAAGACCGTTCCTCATGTACAATGTCCCAGAGCTTTTTCGGTCAAAGGATTACTTGCAGCAAGTAGATCTAGAAAAACTGGATGTGATTATCCAGGAAGATATCTGCTTTGTGTTCTTGCCATGAAGGAAAATGGCCTGCAAAAAGGTGAAACAGGTCCCGAGGCACTAAGACTCTACAAAGATCTCAGACCTCTTATTAGAGAACTTCTAGGCATATAGATAAAGCTACAATGCAGGCCTAACTTTGTAAATTTACACGTGTCATTGTAAACAGAAAATTATAAAACTAAAATGAAGTTTGTGTTACAATTGCGGATCTGACTTGGAGCCGTGTTATTTTAGTAAGTTATACATCACGGAGGAACAGCCTTACAAGGAACTGGCATGGTTG
>JAODKC010000282.1:0-14980 GCA_026777985.1 Mormyrops attenuatus
ACAGGCCTGGGAACTTTAGCTCCTAGATATCACACCTGGCAGGTTTTATTGGGGGGGGGGGTGTCCTCTTCAGCCGTGTTCTCGGCAGCTTTAGAGAGTCGCCTGCAGCGTTTCCACCATGTCTTGCGAGCAGATCCTTTCCTGGTGGCCTCCATCTTGGTTTCCTCCTCATTCGATGTTTCTCGCTGTTTTCATTCGTCTTCCGGTTTGCT
The DNA here is from genome assembly GCA_026777985.1 of Mormyrops attenuatus. Lineage (NCBI taxonomy): Eukaryota > Metazoa > Chordata > Actinopteri > Osteoglossiformes > Mormyridae > Mormyrops > Mormyrops attenuatus. The sequence continues at coordinate 213 of JAODKC010000282.1, forward strand.
GCCGCCAGTGTATCCAGCCTGTCCAGAATAGCGGGTTTGAAATCCAGCCTCCTGCAAAGCCTTCAGTTTTGGTTCAGTGTCTCTTCGGGCCTGATGGGTTGCCTCTCTCCCCTCCCCATCCAGAACTCCATCCGCCACAACCTGTCGCTGCACAGCCGCTTCGTGCGCGTCCAGAACGAGGGCACGGGGAAGAGCTCCTGGTGGATGCTGAACCCGGAGGGTGGCAAGAGCGGCAAGTCGCCCCGCCGCCGTGCCGCATCCATGGATAACAACAGCAAGTTTGCGAAGAGCCGCGGGCGTGCCGCCAAGAAGAAGGTCCGTCCCTGCGCCATCTCCTGCCGCCTTCCCTTCCTCCTCCCCTCCCCCCTCCACCCAGAACACACACTTCCTTACCCAACATCCTTTGCTCTGTGGCATTAACAGCCTACTCAGCTGTCGCTTTCCTGTGGGCTTGCACGCTCAAATGGTGCTCCCCATGCTCGGTGGGTATGCCGCCACCTCCGAGGCCTAACCCCACCCTCCCTGCTGCAGGTGTCCCACCAGGGCCGTGATGGGGGACCCGACAGCCCGGCCCCGCCCTTCTCAAAGTGGCCCGGCAGCCCCAACTCGCACAGTGCCGACGACTTCGAGGTGTGGACCTCCTTCCGGCCGCGCACCAGCTCCAATGCCAGCACGCTGAGCGGCCGCCTCTCGCCCTTCCTGGCCGAGCCGGACGAGCTGGCCGACGGTGGCGACGTGCACCTGGGCTACGTGGCCGGTCCTGGGCCCAAGATGGGTGCCACGCTGCCCAGCCTGTCAGAGGTGACAGGCTCACTGGGTCCCCATGGCTCCGAGGACATCATGGATAACCTGCTGGACAACCTCAACCTAGTGTCTCCCAAAGCACCCCCAGGGGTCGGGGTGGGCGCCGGCGGTGGCCCCGCCCATTCCTCCCCCTCGCCGATGATGCAGGCTGCTGCCTCTGGATACCCGGTCTACAGCACCCCCAGCAGGGCACCCCTGCCTACGCAGGACTACCGTAAGTGCCTGTACAGCCAGGCGGCAGCACTGGCGGAGCCCAAGCAGGCCTACGGCTCCTTCCTGAACCAGTACTGCTCGCCGGGGCTCCTCAAGGACCTGCTGGCAGCAGACGGCGACCCCCGAAGCGGCGACCTCGTGCCGTCGGTGGACACAGTGGTGACACAGCCATCTGGCGCCAGCGGCGGGGGGCGTCTCCATCCGGGCTACGGTGGCCAGGTACAGAACCCCCACCCTCACACTGTTCATGGGCAGGGCCCCCCCACCTCAGTGGCCCTGAACGGCCGTGGCCCCCACCCACACCCGCTGGCCCACGGGAAGCAGCACCCCCAGCTGGTCCACGCCCACACGGCGCCCCCTGCAGGCCTGCTGGCCGGCTACAGCGGCGTAGGCAGTAACGGCTACGCCCGGCCAGGCCTGCTGCCCCCCCACCATCAGCACCACCAGCACCACCCCCATGTGCACCCCTACCCCCACGAGAAGCTGCCCAGCGACCTGGATGGCATGTTCGTGGAGCGCTTCGAGTGCGATATGGAGTCTGTGCTGCACGATGCGCTCATGGATGGCGAGTCGCTGGATTTCAATTTCGACGCTGTGGCGACGCCACAGGGCTTCCCGCACGGCGTCAAGACCACCACTCACAGCTGGGTGTCAGGCTAGGGGGCGCCACAAGTATGTCAGCTGCGTGTCCGTCAGTCGAACTCAACACCATGCGCGGTTTTAATTTTGCTTGCTGGCCTCATTAGAATGAGCTTGGGCAGCTATTGCGCCCCCTACAGTGTAATGCTTAGTAAGGGGTCTGGCCCCCCCGCTATTCATGTTCTGCTGACTCTGGGTTTTGGCGCACGCCCCTTTAGCTCACCTGTCCCTTTAACGCACCTGTCCCTTTAATGTGCATGTACAACCAGAAGAATAAATAAGTCACATGCATCAGGAAGTGGATCACAGTCTAAATGCATCTTTGTTCAAAACAGAAGGAAATATTCCCCCCATCCTACTCCTGTCCGATCTGGCAGTGGGAGAGACTTTCCCCATCATGCATGATTCAGGCCACTTGAGATAAAGCTGCCCCCACCCCCTCCCCACCCGGCAGCATCACCAGGGGGTTTATTTATGCTACAGAGCACTTTTCGCCTTGCAACAAGTGCCTCTCCGATATCACAAGCTCAGCTGCAGATACACACACAGAGATAGACACACGGGTGCAGGTGGGCATGCGTTAACGGACACACACAGACACACAGCAGCTCAAGGTCACTGCCTCATTTTCTTAATTATGGTTTGTTCCATGACGCTTGTATTTATCTCGATTTTTAACTGACAAAAGGTGTACAGTATCCAGGATATTTTTTTTAATCATGTACAGTGAGTTTATGAAATTGGAGAAAAAAAAAGAAACAGTTGTTTCTTTTAGAAAACTGGATTTGATTTAAGTTTATACAGGATTGATGTTTGCTGTGACGTTTGAAGGTCTGTCTGTCACACACAGTGTATAACTTGCTACATTTACTGTAAATATGCATATAATGAATATATTTTTAAATTGCTAAAAATGTCAAATTCTTATTTACCTTTCTTTTTTCTGTATTTAATTTTGCGATTCTGTATATAATATGGAAGCATACTCAAAGTCATAACAGTTAGAGAGCAGTAGGTGGCGCAACCATTAAGGAACTGGACTTGTGAACAGCAGAAGGGCTGAGATTTTGCACTCTATGGGTGGTGCTGAGATATCCGTGTGATGTCAGTGTAATTATAAAAATGTTTGTAAATCAGGAGCTTGAAATCATAGTCCGTTCCGCATGCTACACAGGCCAGTCGTGTGGCTGACTTTGCCGGATGGCCCTCGATTGCCCCTGTGGTCCACGCCAGGCAGTACCACCCCTTCAGGTCCTGGCTATGTGAGGGAGGTGTGTATATATGAATATACACTGTTTTCCGCAAAGGTTTTAAAGGAGTATTGGTTTGATCAGGCTAGATGCAGCTGATTGGTCGGCGTACCTGTTGATCATCTGAATTGGTTTTGAGGTGCAGGGTCATGACCTTAGTTAGCCCCACCCCCTGGTCCTTGCCCAGCAAATCATGGGCTCCCTCTCAGAGCAGCTGCCCGACGCGTGACACAAATCAGTGCGGACAGACATGAAGACGGACTCCCCCCTTCGCTCTCCACCACATGGCCCCTTCTCGGTGGTTTGGAGATGGGGTGTCATTTTCGGTATAGCTCAGAGAAATATGCTCCTTTCCCATACTCCCGTCTCCCCCTGACTTTCAGGTGGGCGGCGTAGCGCTTACACAACATGCATTATGGGATGTGGGTGCAGGCAAGGGTAATGCGAGGCTTATAATGGATTTAAAAGTCCGACTGTTTGTCCTGAACGGAGAGGCAGCAGCAGCGTTTTCTGCCTGGTTCGCTAAATACCGGAAAGTGTTACCTAATCTAATTGCAGCTTGTATATCGCCTTTTTGAAGTATTACTTTTGTTCTGTGTCTTTTTATTATTACTTTTTCTAAATAACACATAATGTGTGATGCTCATGGATAAGAAAGAGTCCGGTAAACATATCGCCGCTTTGCGATTCCGGTCCCTTTATCTAGGATAGACACGGACCCCCAGTGCTCCCCCCCCCCCCAACACACATAACTTCTCATTCATTACCTGTATGTAAACCAACATGTTTTGAAGGGATCAGTTACTGTTCGTATCAGCTAATATTTCTGCTTGACACGTGAATATAGCCGTTTATCTGGTTATCCATCGTGTCCTTGCAGGTTTAACGATTTTTTACTGTTAGGAACAGCCCCTTTCTCTTGGGAACGAGAGATTTAGTGTGTGAATCTTATACCCCTATAGTGTAAGACCCGCATTAGCCGGTGGGTGGGCGGGGCTTGAGCATGGATGTGGCCAGTCAATTATAATCAGCCAGTCAGCAGCAGGTAGTTACTGCAGTAAGCCAATCAGATCCATGTTCTCAGAAAACTGCAAATGATTGTAATTTTTGTGAATTGTGCTTATGATCCCAACTATGCATTCTTGTTTTAAGCTTATGTTGTACTATGGAATCATGGATGTTTAATGTCACAGATCTTTTGAAATCATTATATGAGAAAAAGATGAAGTATTTAGATTTGAGATGATGCCATGATTAAATATTCTGGGTTTTTTTTGGTGAACTGACACTGTTATCTCTATATTTACGTTAGTTTACACAAAATGACAGATGAAGTTAATGCTTTATGTCAGTGAGAGGTGCTCAAGTTTTCTCCCTGCTGGACCAACTTTAACCTTTTTAACAAAAATTTTAGATACTTCACTTCTATTCTGTACCTCTCCATTGATAGAGAGCATTGAAGAAAGAAGTTTCTTAACTCGTGTACAGGGAGAAATTCTAGCTTTGCTATCTGCTTGTAAATTTGTTGGAATACGTCTGTTCGTCTGGTATACGTATACATTCCCCATGTGTGTACCAGGATACCTCAGCATTTTGGATCATGTTTTGCTCCTTTTGGACTCATTGGCGCTCCGTAGAGAAGAATGCCACGCCCCCGACAGTGATGCGAAAACTCAGACGAGTGACTCAACACGGAGGCTTTAGGACATTCTGGAACATCGGAAGTGCCTGACAGATTTCTCATAACGGAGACTCTCATACTCACAGACGCACACACACTCCAAGAAACGGTGTAAAATGTGTGCTAGGATCCTCTTTCCTGCCATCGCTGTATGCAGCTATACGTGTACATAAATGATGTTATAGAAAATGTGGCTTACAGTGTCTGTCTCATTATCGTCGTGTGTTATACATTTGACTTGTTTTGGGGGGGTTGGCCTTTGTCCCAGGGTTGCTCAGGAAGCCCCCATGAGCCCCAGTGATGAATCCTAAGGGTTTGACTGAAATTCCCAACCCAGTTCCTTTATCTATAAGTCCAGGATTAAAATGATGTTGACATTGCAGACACATGCACACTGGGGACATCCCCAGAGGTGATGGCAGAGATGGGGGCCAGTTACGACTGGGTGAGATGAAGTGCTGCCCCGAGACTAGCCCTGAGGTCGGATCAATTGTTTCTGTAGATGTTTCCTGAGCTCTGTGCAAAAAGCAATGTAATTATTGCTCTGAACATGGCTTTGGCCAGATGAGGGGTACTTGCCGTGTCCGTGACTCCCCCAGGACACCCCCTCCCTCCCTTCTCCCATTGGGGCAGCTTACAGATTTGTATTCTGCCTGAAACATACTTACAGCTGAATCTTTCGCTCTGTCCGTAGTGCATCCATCCATTAGGACCGGTGAGCAGGGGGGGGAGCGGACAGACCATCAGCCTCCCACTCAGCACCTGGCCAGTAGAAGCACCTCATTAGTGTAAAACTCAAACCTCTAGCAGCAGAATCCAGTACCCAAAGAGCACCCCTACCTCGTTCACCCTTCCTCCCAGTCGACCCTGTTAAAAACCCTTCAACTGAAGTTTTGAACTTTGCCAGTCAGCCTGCATTGAGGCACGAGGATCGACCTGCTCCCAAAACTCACCTTCCTGAATCATTTTTGTTGCATTTGAAACCTGAAGCGTTCACAACGCCAGGGTCAGAAATTGATGTGTTTATGGGATATTTTTGTCCCATGGAGACACTGGGAAGTAGCCACAGTGTTGTTTTATTCTCACCTTTCAGCCCAGGCCCGGCCTGAGCTGGCAGACTGGGGAGTGGCGGGGATCGCAGCCCTCCCTGGTGGGCCCCCTGCGCAGACAAGCCGCCTGGGAATGCAGCTCACTGGGTGTGGTGGGAATCAGGGGGGCTGCGGTGGGGTTGTGTGAGGATGACGAGTTCACTCCCGAGAATGTTTTTCCAAAGCTCAGATCAATCCACCCCAAAACCTGATTGTGTTTCTGTGCACATGTCACGAACAATGGAAAGAAGGGAAAATGCACTGGCTGTGTCAGAAACATGACGTCTCAGACACACTGGCCAATCCTGACCTCCCCCCCCACAACCAGGGCACTGCCACTGCCGGCCAATGGGGGGCGAAAAGGGACGTAACACACAGAAACATGGCGTCTGAAAAACACGGTGGCTGTGTCACAGAAACATGGCGTCTGAAAAACACGGTGGCTGTGTCACAGAAACATGGAGTCACTGATGCATCATTAAGAGGACAGAATTTCTGACAACCTCGAGGGACAGTAAATCCACTTCCACATGCCTGTACCAGGACAGGCATGGATTAAACATGGTAAATATGATGAGTGTTGTTTACAGCTGGTCACATGACCAGCCTGTGAGATGCAGCTGCAGGAGGTGAGGAAGATGAGGTAGGCGAGTAAGAGCCCTCACTGAGCTAGCTAGGGTAGCCCTCCTGCCACCACCACCCCTGGAAGACCCAGGTGGGCTTTGGGGGGCCACAGCCATGGCAACAGAGATCTCAGGGTGGACTCAGGGGGAGGGGGGTGAGAGACGGTGAGACACGTGGGAAGAGCATGCTGGGTAGGATGCACTGGAGAAACACCCGTGAGCGGTGTGTGTGAGTGGGGAAGTGGCATAAGCACTCTGAGTACTGCAGCATGCTGGGAAACCCCAAGGCATGGTAATACAGAACACTGCGAAGGAGAACATAGCGAGGAAACAGAAGGGGACGTCCCAGTGTGTCCTACATAATCAGGATGGCGGGGGGGCAGATATGGATGACACTGAATGCAGCCAGTGACACAGTGCAGTGTGTGTGTGTGTGTGTGTGTGTGTAAAATGTTCCTTCTATCAAAAATGTATAACATACAGTGTAAGGCATGAAATTCGGTTGAAATTCTGGTTAGTCAAAACATCCCACACCGCCCCCCCACCTGATATCTAACCACTGATCTCCCCGCCGATCTTGTAACCAGGGCATCTCTGAATGTCGGGGCTTTTTGCTGAGCGTGTCACAGAGCCTGTGATGGTCCCGACAGGCATGCCTGTCATTCTGAAACAGGGCGGGGTTATGAAAGTTGGTGGGGGGGGGATGGGCGAGGATGATGGGTGACACGGGAAGGCCACAGCCTGAGGGCTCTGCTGGGCCTAGATAAAACAAACCTATGCAGTTCTGTTCTCTCTGAAACATCTATAACCGCTTCTGCTGCCAGACTACACTGTACATCTATAGCTCTACGTCCCACCACTGTGAGGCACGTTAAACTGGATTAACGAGAGGGATCATTGCGCTCCACTGCCTTCGCCCTCCAGGCTGACTAAGAGTGTGAAACCAGTGAAAATCTCTGATTTACTGGGCTTCTCACCTGCAATCGGTGTGAGAAGTGGGACACGAGGTGTGCTTCCTCTGATGCACACCGCTTGCGTGCGGCTCTGTAAAAGCCATACTTTAACTTCCTGCCTGATGCCACCCCGTTCGGCCACACCAGCTCTGTCAGCTTTTTCTCACACAAAAAAGTGGACAAACAGGAAGTGGACACACAGGAAGTGGGCACACTGGAAGTGGACATACAGAAAGGGAGCCTTCGGTAAGTTTACACTCAGGAAGTTGGCACTGCAGAATGTAGACACAAAGGAAGTGAGCATTCAGGCATTGTACAGGCAAAAAGCTGGTATACAGGAAGTGGACATACAGGAAGTAAGCATTCAGGAAGTTGACACACGGGAAGTGGCATTCAGGAAGTGGACACTCGAGAAGTGAGCATTCAGGAAGTTGACCCAGGAAGTGAGCGTTCAGGAAGTTGACACACAGGAAGTGAGCGTTCAGGAAGTGGACATGCAGGATGTGGGCATACAGGAAGCAGCCATGCTCCCCCCAGCATTTGGACAGGGGCATGCAGAGTGTGCTGTGGGTTTGCCTGTGCTCCCTCCCCCTCCCCCTCCCTCCTTCCCTTCCTCCTTCCCACACACAGAGCCACATCTGGCTTTCATTTTGGCAACTTGCGGTGGCCTGTGGAGTCTTCGTCGTCTCGGCCAGGGTTAGCTGAGGACATGTAGGCAGCAACATAGCTCCCTCCTTCCTGGGACGCCCTCGCTCTGTTGGTGCGGGGGGGGGGGCGGGGGGTGTAGGTGGCGTGCCGATGCTCCGTTTGTGTCCTACAGGCACCCCTGCATGTTTGGCCTTTCCTCTGGAGTCACCGGCACACTGAATCATTCTGGGTGCCCTGCAGATGGTTTTAATGCGAACCCGTTTTATGGTGCAAGCCCGTTACTGCAGTTTAACAGTCTACTGGAGAGGCGCCGTACATGTGTCTCGGATCGGGGGGGGGGAGACGGTATGCTGGCAGCCTCCCAGCCATGAGTCCAAGCCCCCCACCCCTCCAGAGATGGATTAGCTGGGAATGGGAATAGAAAAGCAGCAGGAATCAGCGTGCTGTAACCTTGCGTGACCCTGTGTGATTGGTGAGGCTTTTTTACGCGTTTGTAATGCAGAAATGGCAGAGCATGCTCACAGGCGCAGGGGGGAGGGGGGAGGTGGTGGTGTTTCGAAATGGCGGGAAGGGAGAGGCGGGGAGGAGGTGGGAAGGATGAACCGGACATAAGGCGCCGGAAGGGGAAGCACGCGTGCGGTGGCCAGCAGCGGGAAATCGCGTGCGCTTGTCCCCGTGTGAGCTCTGAAATCTCCCCATCCCCGCCCCCGGTCACGAGCACCCAGCGTTTGTGTTTGGTGCCTCGGGTAGCAGTTTGCTGGCTGGTTTTTTAAGGATATGTACTGAAAATCCCCCCCACTCCCTCGTGCCAGCCTCCTCCCAGCCTTTCTTTGTGGTTTTCTGGGGGGACGTACAGATCATGCTGTTTATTTAACGTCTCTTTGAGGAACAGGAATGTTCCGGATGTCTCGTGGCAGCTACAGGCAGGATCAGGTTTTCTCTTTTTGTGTAAGTTCTGCCTGCATTTTTTCAAAGTCGACAAAAACTTAAAGAGGCACCAGCATGCTCAGTGCTTCACAGTCAATGGTTTATGGTCAGTGCTTCACAGTCAGTGCTTCACAGTTAATGCTTTACGGTCAGTGCTTCACGGTCAGTGCTTCACGATCAATGTTCTACAATCAGAACCTCACAGTCAGCCACAGGAAGTATTAACCCCCCCTAATTTAAATAGACATCTCTTACCACTTGATAAGGCAGCTTAGGGGGTTTAAGACCCAGGCAAAAAAATATCTAAAGTGAAGATTCATGTTTTAACACATTAAAATTGGAATCATGAAGCACAGTGACCAAATGCATCAAAGAAAAAAGAGACATTTTTTAGTTTCCTAGGTAACGAGAAGGAACTCCCCAAAGCTGTGAGCATATTGGCACAGCAGCCAGTGTGAAGTCTGTAGTAAAGGCAGTAGTCTTGCATACGAGTAATGTTGCATTAATGCGTGTGGTTGATAGCATGATGCTAACTGCACAGCGGTCACGTTCAGCTCGAAATCCTTCACGCATAAACACTTCTCCCCATCTTACGTCTCTCTTACGTCCGACTCGAGCAACTGTGCAGCTTGTTTAGTTCAGAAGAGACATCATCTCTCATCATTGGCGCTGGTTTATATTCACATAGCGTCTGATCGCTGGCCCATGCCGTGTTTATATGTTTGTAAAGTTTGCATTGGGGAGAATTCGCCAGAGCGGCGTCGCACTGTTTCATAATTGGCCATCTCGTTGAGTGATGACACAGCACTTCCTGAAGAGGTTCCCTTGAGCACGAGGTTGCTGGGTTTTGGGGGAGGAAGCGGAAATGCGTGACGCCTCTGGGCCTTCACCCCGGGGCAGTCAGGGGCCCCCGACCACGATACGGAACTTGGAACTGAAGAAATATGCGCAAATCGCTTCCCAAAACAAACCAGGAAGCACATGGCGGCCTGCTGAGCTGCCCTGCGGCCATTTTCCTCTGAAAATGCTGATCGATCCTCATTCAGATGGATGAAGAAGAGGATGAGGATGGAACGCTATAGCTGAGCTAACATTTAATTAAGGCTGAATTAAAGCCGACTGACTTGCATTGTACGTCCTCAGGCTCTGGGTCATTGTATCACGCTCGCTTTTACTGACACTAGTTGCCGTAAACAAACCCTCCATAAGGGTGATTCAGGACCAGTGTTTATGCTGCGGTTCACATGACTCATTCCTGACCAATGAAACGAGGCTGCTGCTTCTGACACGCTAGCGGTGGGTGGTCACATGACCCCCCCAGCCAAAAGCGGGTGTGTGAGGGGCTGGCGTGATCTATGGCAGTCCTGCCCAAACATGCCAGGATCTCCTTCTTTGCGTCTTTGTTTATGGGGACTTCCAGGCTTCGAGGGCTGAGCTCCGTGAGCGCTCCCTGTCTGCTGCATAATCCATACCTGCCGGTGTGGGGGTCTTACTTTAAGCCACAGCCTTGATTAGGAGGATGGAGAAGTTTCTTCAAAGTAAGAATCTTCTCCCATGGCAGTAGATAAACTTTCTCTTTTTAAGTGAATATGACAGCTGCTGTGTCCAAACAACCTTCCGGTGCGGTGTCTGTAGGCATCTTTGAGAAGTAAATAGTATCCAAGAGAGATAGAACTCCACTGTGGAAGGCAATTAAATAAGCTTTGGACACTAGGGGGCTCCACACTGGCTCAGTGGGAAGCTTTTTTAGCCTGACGCCTCCAGTGTTGTAGGTTTGACCCCAATATGTGGTATGTTTGACTTGATGTCTTTAAATGGCTCACAGTCTGTGTGTGTGTCTGTGCCCTGGGACAGTCTGACATCCTCTCCCTTCAGGGGCATGGAGCACATTGCCTGGGGGGGGGGTCGGGCGCTGTTGTTCGATTGTCAGGTCAATGGCTATGAATGCTGAATGGAATCTTAAGTTGCGCCGCCCCTACTTAACTGACACCCTTCAGAGAACGAGAGAAGAAGCCCTGTGAGCTGCCCACTAACGCCGAGATGGGGGGGGGGGGGGGGTTGACGCCTCTGTGATTGTTCAGAGCAGATAATCACATCTGCGTCCTTTCAGGGCTACCGCCGGCCTCGTCATCGCTTTCCTGACTCCCAGGTGTGCAGATCCTCAGCTGACGCGCTCTTGGAGAGGAGGGAATAATTGACACACGAGTTTTGTCCCAGTTCTTGTCCTCGTCCTTGTCCTCAAACTTGTTCTCATCCTCGTGCCTGTAGTCCTTCTGGTCTTCATCCCCGTTCTCAATCTCATCTCCATTCCTGTCCTCGTTCTTGTGTTTGTCCCTGTCCTTTTCCTTTTTCTGGCCCCCATCTTCATCTCCCCATCTCCATCCTCATCCCTGTCCTCGCCCCCGTCCTTGCATCCCCGTCCTCCTCTCTCTCTTTCTGCTCGCCTCTCTCTCTTTCTGCTCTCCCTTCCACCCTGTTTCAGCCACAAACTGCCGTCGTTTTATAATAAAAAACACACTAATGGCAAAGTGGATGAAGAGCTGTTTCTGTCTTTAATTAATCAGGGTGACCTCACCTATTTAAACCTTAATTATTGGTGTTTATTTCTCCCCAGATCCGATAGCAGGGGGGGGGGGGGCGAAGTAACACCTTCAGTCTCCCGGAATGATCTCAACATTGCAGCAGAATGCCTAATGGGGAGGGAGTGTCTTGAATGGCCAGGAATCACGCAGTCAAACACAGAGAACGAGCCCCACGGTCACATCTTTGCAATTGTTTAGGTTTTCATGCTATTCATTAATTTAGGGACAATAATGCTTTTGACTTGGACAAAGTCTGACCAATCAAATCCATTGAGATATCCTAAATCAGCCAATCCACAGAGGGGTTGACTTTAAAGGTGGACTCACCATTCAGACACCAGCAGCCAGTCAAATGGTCTGTAATCCATCTGTCACTGGTTTGAGCACCGGTCTATTCTTTGATTGGTTGGTCGAGACATCTGCCATTTTTGGCAGCAAAATGACTCAACCTAAAGGAAGGAAATACAACTGAGTGCATGAATACTGAAGCGGGAGCAGCCCCAAGACAGCCGGCTGGCACTGATGATGCTGCCGCTGTGACAACAGGTCTCAGTTGAAGGTAACCGTGGCGACAAGAACAGCAGAAGGGGGTACCTGACATCGTGACATGATGTGGTGGTTTTGTAGCATTTCTTCTTTGTTCAGCGCCCATGGCTGGGCCTTCCCGGCAGTAAAGTGGGTCACTCCTCTTCATCATAACAGTGGATGGGGTGTGCACTATGCTTGACCTATCTGTGCTTCAAAATGTTTTTTTTGCCATTCTATGCTCATTTTGGACAGCTTAGACCCAAAGGTATGATCTCAGATCACATGAGAAAAGTCTACAGGTGAGTTTACCCAGAATGCACTGCCGAGGGCTACCATGGTTTCCTGAAAGGGGGGCGGGGCCCATGGAGTGATAGCTGGTCACCATGGCTTCACGATCACAGGCTAATAAAGAGATTACCAGATGCTGCCTGTTTCACAGTCAATTAATCTTGCCTAAATTGAGCACCTGAGTGCAGAGGGAAGCCATTTAGTGGGGGCAAGGGGGGGCTGCAGTTTTTGGCTGTAAACTCGTTAATTAGCTCTTGTTTCCAGGATGTAATATCATGTTTCCAGGAGCTGGGTGTCTCTGCGGTGCTGTGGCGTTGTGATGTTTGGAAGAATGCGTGCCAGGGTCCTTGTGAAACCCCCCAAACCAGGACGTATTGGCACCAGCACGGGGACACCAGGAAAGGCGGCAAAGGACATAGGTTCCAGCATCGCGGTCCGCGGCGTGGAAAAAAGCAGAACTCAGTGTCATACGGTCAGGTACAGCTGTGGGTGAGAGTGTCACATGACCTGTCTCCTCCACCCTTCTTCTGGGTCCCCTGTCTTTGGTTCCATGCCCACAGCTGTGACGGGGGGGTCTGGTCCATCTTTTTCACATGTCCCTTATCCCCCTGCTAACAGGGCCTAACATCACTCCAGTGCCCTTAACTGCTTGTCTGATCTCCCCACTGCTGCCCCCCCCAGGGGAGTAATGAGCAGTGCCGACCCCAGGGCCGGATGTACATGCCTTCGCACATGGCGGGGCAAATTAGGAGATCTTCAGTAGGCTGACTGGTTAATTCTCTGTGCCTGTACCCCCACCGGACTCGTGCATTATGGCGTGCTAACCCCCCCCCCCGCGCGCCAAGCTGAGATGCTGTGGCCCATTACGCACAGTGGGCCACTAAGCGGCAAGTGACACCGGTGCTCACACCCCAGGTTGGGGAGCTGCCCCTTTAAAGGTGGTTTGGGGGGGGGGGTGATGTTAATGCAGTTTGGAGGGAGGGGCAAATGTGAAATACCGGTTCTCGGACGCTTATGTGGGGGTTGCTGAGAGGCGAGGGCCCCTTCTTCGATCAGGTCGCTATGCAGTGACAATCACGGGTGAGAGCGGGATGGGGGGGTGGGTATTACAGTGACAGGGGAAAACGGAACATAAGGGCAGCAACACCGATGACAGGCAGACAGGGGGCGCTAACGGGAGCTCAGTCTGACATCATCACACCTGCTCTTCCCTGGCTCTGCTGCTATGGTGACCACAGGACAACTGGGAAGCGTTCGCAAGTTCACTAGTTAAGATTAGACTACCCTGGGCTGATGAGCCCTCCCCCCCGAAGCCAGCAGATCAACTTCTGGGGCAAGCTGCTCATCTCGCATTATCTAATGAGTCTGCGTTCAGTTTGCGAGGAGGTGTTTCTTCCATTGCAGGGTCACGTGAGTTTATTCAGAGTCCTGGTTGGGGCGTAAAACTTAAAGCTGGGATATGGCAATGAGCGATACACGCTGTGAGTCATCAGGAGAAAGCGCGGTGTATTGTTCATTATATTAGTGGACAGTGTTGGGAAACGGCATGACATTGAATGGAACACGTAAGCCCTTGTGTTTTCGAGCGTACGTGCAATGAAGTCACCTGAGCAGGTGCCAAAACAAACTCCGTTACTCCGTTACTACCATGGAGTCATATTCTATAAGCCCCCCCCCCCCAAGCCTGCGTGCCCCCGCCCTGGACAGCTAAAATAACATGGTGGAACTGAATCCGCACGAGGAATGTGTGTTTGGTCACCATGGCGACCTGCAGTCGACAAAAGGAAGTCGATGTAAGTCAGTTACAAAGGAAAGGAGCAAAACAATCGGGCGGAATCCCCTGACAGGAAGTGACACGCTTAGATGTCCCGTTGCGTGTTTATGGCTGTAGGTGGGGAGCGGAATCTGATTGGCGTTATCTCTTGAAGCTGCTGGCTGATATTTCCCTCACGTGTTCGTCTGGGACGCCTGGTGTGATCATGTCAGAGGTGTTTAGCAATTTACGTTCCTTGATAGCGACGTAAGCAGCGTTCTTATTGTTCTCGGCCAATATTTTTTCCTGCAAAACTAAGAAAACCAAGCAGCTTAATCCTCTCTTCAGACACATTCCGCTGGTGATTTTAACGGCCTTCAGGTGTGTCTCCAATGAGATCAGCACCTGCTTTATGGATCTTCTGCTTGACATATTTGGTGCTTCCTGATCGTGATGAACTTGACCTTTCTTTGACTCTGCTGCGGTGGGCGTGTGAATGTGCAGGCGGGCCGGTAACACAGTCCAACCAGAATCTCAGCTGGGAGCCATGCCGTTGTACCCGAAACACAGCCAGAATGTGTAAAATGGCGACTCCGGGGAGCCATAAAAGCAGCAGTCAGACGTTTTGAGGTCAGACGTGAAGTTTAACTCACATCTTCGGATGTCTGCATCTCTGGGGTGTTTACCTCATGTAGGTTCCCTGATACACTGTCGGATGCGGGTTGCTGGTAAAATGTAAATAAATTAATGTGAGAATGAGAGGCGAGACGGACAGGGGAGGGGGTCTGGGG
>JAODKC010000283.1:0-14929 GCA_026777985.1 Mormyrops attenuatus
ATATATATACACATACACACACACACACACACACACACACACACACACGCGCAACACATACATACATACATACGCACATAGCTAGGTTTATTAGCAGGCCCGAGGAGAGGGGCCCGGGTGCAGCCGGTACATCGCTCCTATGAAGCCCAATGCGTCCCATAATTTTTATTATACAGTGATCCCCAGCTATACTGTGGTTCAGCTATTGCACCCCCACTGTATCGCAAATTTTTCTATGGAACACGTAATTTTCTATCGCTGGAATGATAGAGAGCAGAATCATTTATGGCTGAATGAGGCATTAGTCCAACAGTGTACTGCTGTGCATGAAAAATAATAGATTGAATGTCCTGATGTCTGAGCAACAGATTGTGAGTGTGTGCGACTGCAGGCACTTTGTTAAAAAGCAGAAAGCACTTCTGCTTCAACAAGCTGAGCAGCTCCATGAGCATGACAGCACGTGTGCGATGTGTCTGTGTGTAAGAGATTTTAGGCAGATATAACACAAGGCACCCACACATATACACGCCATAGAGAACTGCTGCTCATGCATGAGCCCCCACATCAGTGTTGGACTGAACATGCGTGATGGTTCCACTGAGTGGCTACATTAAAACATTCTTACAAAATTAAGCAAGATTTTCTGTAAGCACTGTATGTTATAGGGAAAGAATTTGGGGTGGGGGGTGTAAATGAGGATACATACAGATGTAGCCACCTCAATTTTCCCCTCCAAGCCGGCTGCCTGCCAAAAGCCAGCCCAAGGGAGTAACCCCCCTCTTTCTGGGGGTGTGCCTAAATTCTGGTCTAACCTGCCCATTCATTCACTTGCTGGGTGTCACCATGAGATGGCGCTTTCTTTACAAAAACACATTTTAGTTGTGATCACAAGTTTACATACAAGTATCAACCAGAATCTTTTGGTGGCCATTAGCAAGCTTCTGACATAATTCTGGCTGAATATCTTCTTTGCAGAATTTCTAGTTCATTTAAACTAGTTGGGTTCCTGGTACGGACCCGGCATTTAAGCATACCCCACAAATTTTAAATAGGGTTGAGATCGGAGGTACTTCACAAAGCAGGATTTCTTGCTTAGCCGAATAACTTGTTGGAGTTAAGGTAAACTGAAGACACAGCCGAAGTTTTTACAACGCCAGAGACAAACAGGGCTAAGTACTTGGCTAGCGAGCGTGCCGGTACATACTAATCCAGCGCTATACAGTACACACCAAAACCCCTCGGAAGTGCAAAGCATGTGCTTTCTATCTCTGCCTTCAACTAGACACGGACTGTTTTGAAGCTTGGCATCCTGATCAGGAGTAACAATTTGTTGTTCTAGTATTAATTTATTGTTTTATATTATTCCTGTAATATAATGTGATTGCAAATTTTATTAATCAACATTTAGTCCGTTGCATGTTATAAACTGTAAAAAGGCTAGTATTGTCTCTCTTCTTACAGTTTTTTTGAATTGCTAAGACAGGGTAGAATCTAGGGTAGTATCTCTTCACATGTCTGATCCATTCTTGTAGTTTGGAAGGAAAATTGGTAGGTCTGGGAGAGGAGGCATATTGGATCTGTTATGTCTTAGGGCTCAAGCTATATCCTTTTCTATAATGATAGATTACATGGGTGCTATACCATCTGAGGGAGTTCTCCCCTTCCCAATCGTTCAAGTTGGTTATGGCCAACAGTCTGGCTTTGAGCCTACAGATCTTTAACTTAGTAAAATAGCAGTTAGTGTAATGGTATGGAAAGGAAGAGACCAGGAGGAGATGAAAAGGCCAGGCTAAGGAAAAAAAGAGCTTTGGAGAAGGATGCGGCCAAATGTGCCAAAATCTGAAAGAACTGGCAACAGATAAATGTGGTCAACCTGTTGCAAAATATTAAAATTCAAATATTAGCGTATTTCTGTAGCTTATGACAAATCAATGTGTGCACAAATGTAATTTTTAAGAAAAAAAAAATTGTACAGTGATCCCCCACCCATCGCAGAAGTTGCATTCCAGACCCATCAGCTATAGGTGAAAATCGGCAATATAGAAAGACTGTATAAATAATTTTTTTTATATAGTTTAAGCCATAAAATACCTCTCCCACCCGCTTTAAAAGCGATAGGTGAAAATCTGTGATATAGCGGAGGTGCGATAGCTGATCCGCGATATAGCGGGGGATCACTGTATATAAAAAAAACCAAAGCACGATCTGAGTATTCAGTAAAATGACCATTTAACCATTTTGTAGTTTCTGACCAGCAGTCCTCTGTCAGTCGGTGTTCTGCCAACAGTGCGATCTGATATCTTCAGAAGTGTATGCCAGTCATGCCACCAGCAAACAGACATATGTGGGCAGTATCTTCCTGTATTCACAAAGACTTACATGTAATAATATATATGTAATAACATCAGTAATTGTTGATTATTTTCTCACAAACCTTCTTATTGCCTTGGGCAATTCTGCAATTTACCACCTGGGGGAAGAAAGAGTTGTATAAATGCTGGGTTAATCAGATAGTTCATATGGAAGGATAATCTTGTCAGTAAAATCATCTGTTAACCATGGTAGCGGAGCAGTAAGTGCATCATGTTCCATTGTTAGGTACTCTGGTGGCAGGAGGCTTTGCAAATCTCCTAAGCTTCCACCACTTGAGCCAAACTCAACGAGGAGATGCTTCCGGTCTTTTACCTTTTTTATGTAACTCCAGCAGTTTGACCTTATTTGACAACAAAGGAAATATAATAGATACATGCATTTGTTTAAGTATTGTTATTGTTAGTAGGACACAATCAATGGAATACCTTGTTTTCTGGTTCAGATGGAAACAGCGTCAAAGAGAACCTTTGCTTTCCATCTTTTTGTGAACAACTAATGATCTTTCCTTCTGTTTTTTTTTTCCACTAATGGGCACGGCTTCTTTCCCATTGGACCTTGTTTCTGTTGATCTATGTAAACACAAAATGTTATGTGAAATTGTGAAATCAATTATCAATACTGAAATCAATTTGGAATACTTTACAACTTAAGAAAAGTTGCAGATTTACGTGTGCCAAAAAGGGTTATCCTCCCATCACAGCCGATATCTGTATGGTGATCTCTTTGTTGTTGCATCTTGGAAAAGAAAGTATCTCAAATTGGCAAGCTCCTTATTGAGCTGTTCAGCCACGGACCTGTTGGGTGTTTGCCACATCTGGAAGCAGTTCAAGGCTCCTGAGCTGCTCTTCTGGTCTCTTTTGGTTTCTTCGGTGAAACTGATCATAAAGTGAAACTCTGTCAGCCGTTCGTGTAACTGGATGTGGTGATTGTAGGTTTCCGTTCTTAGCAGTTGAGAGTACAGGGCCTCCTGGTGGCGTTAAAAATTTAGCCCATGAGAAACTGATGGTAAATGGATTGCATTTATATAGTGCATTTTTTCTACTCTTTCGAGCACTCCAAGCACTTTACGGTTTTTGCCTCACATTCACACTGCTCACCGGGAGCAATTTTGGGGTTTAGTGTCTTGTTCAAGGACACTTCGATGGGGTCAGGAGGAGCCGGGGCTCAAACCTGCAATCCTCCGGTTGCCGAATGGTAGCACTACCTCCTGCGCCACTATCACCCTGATGTGGATTTTTCCTTGTGAAGCCTTGGAGATATTTTCAGGTGTTGCCGAACTTAGCCTTCCATCATTAGGTTGAAAAAACTGCTGTGCTGTTTGGTCGTTTGTGTGTCTTGCGACGCATCCGGCAACATCTGAGATGTATATCGTTAATGGAATTCCGAAGCTAAGAAGACCATCAGTGTGGTCTCTAGCTGATTTTTGCCACCAGAGGGGAGAGCAGTAGTAAACTACTGAGTGCATGCAACTTGCATGAAGAACTCTGCCTAAAGAAATATGACGCATCATGTTATATATAAATTTCCACTCTCTTACAGTATTAATAAAGTAATTCATTTTGAAATATGTACCTCCTGTTTTTTGAAGTTTATTAAACATCTTAAGATAGATGTCTTTGTATAGTAGAAGCTCCTCTAAGCGATTCAATATATCTGATACAGATCATTCTGAGGAAATGCCAAGTTCAGAACAAGCAGAAACCAGCTCTGACTTTTGTGGCTGTAAAATAGAAATAAACATGTTAAAAATACACCTAAATGTGATTTATTGGATAAATGTGTGGTAATATACAAAAGACAATCTCTGAATGAATAAAGATACTATCAAATATGCTGCTTTAACCATCTGATCAGATATTTGCACACCTCTTGAGGATGCTGGACTATGTGCAATACACAGGTGCAGCTCCCACGCTAAATACCCACCATCACTGTGTTCTTCAGCAAGGTACATAATCACAGGTTACTCTATGGGAATGTTCATATAGACTTAGATGTAAACCACTGTAGACAAGCATCTGATAAAATACGCAATTAAACATCTCTATAATCAATGAATGTTGGTCACTCTGTGCTATTTACCTGAAGCTGCTATAATGTTACTACCTTCTTGGATTCAAGTAGATGAAGAAAGGTGTCTTCTGAAATTGAACCCTTGGGTTTAGCATCAGGATCTGACGGATGTCTTGACCCTTTTAGGACTTCTGTTTTTGGCACAACAGGTCCCACTCTACTCAATGCTCCAATCCATGGGGCGAAAGCAGAGTAGGAAATTTACCAGTAAATGGATTCTTTGACTTTGTACCTAAGGAATGTCAAATTTTAAGTTCATTCAAAAGAACAGAAACACAACAAACTGTATTGCACTATAAACCCAAAGGTGACGGGTCTGATTCCCAAATGCAGCTAGTATATCACAGTATCCCTGAGCAAGACACTTAACCTTAAAGTTATGCCAGGGGTCTGTGTAATTAGTAACAATGTATTCTAATGTAATTGTTTTGTGTAAAATTATCAGCTAGATAAATATATAAGTAAAATACTACCATCACAGAATCCAACAGCAATGAGTTCTTTCTCAAGATCTTCCCATCTCTTTTCAATTTTAACCGACAAATCCGTCTGCTGAATATCTTCTGGTGGCCTTCTCAACAGATTTACTGTTATTTGTGAAAGAAAAATACACATTTTAGAATTCATTTTTATTTTAGATCTCATTAGTCATATTTTTATCTTAAGGAAATTTTGCCATAAGATACTCACCTGGTAGGTCGAAGGCAACCTTCCAGTTAGCATCAGCAATAAGGATGGGAGGATGGTGTCCACAGGAATATCCATAATTGTAATCGGTCAGTGCAGAGAAATGGAAAAATGCTTTCCTCAGTGTGTTGTAATGTAGATGAACATCAAGGTGATCCTCCATCATTGAAAGGAAACGGCCAATTGCAGTGTTGTGCTGCATAAAACGTACATATTTATTAGTATAATTGCAGAATATGAAAAGAATAATGAAAGTGACAATGTAGTTCTGTGACTGAAAGATTTTACTTTAACTGCTGTAGTAAGCATGAAACACGGTGGAATACTCAACAGCAATTTATTGTTGAAGTTGTGGAAGCCAGATTTATACTCCTGGAAGTGCAACTGCATGTTGCACGCTAAACAGTTTTTGACAGATATTTGAACACCTACATCAAAAAAGAACAATTGGTTAATCAGGGTCTGTTTAAAGAAAAGTTTTGTTGTTAAGAGTATACCTTAATTGTATCACAAACCTTTTGTCACTGAATAAAGACCATAGATTATGGCATTTGAAGACAACTTTAGGGATCTGGAGAACACTGCTGCTGACTGCAACACTTGGCGGCAGCTGTGCTCAAAAGGAGACCCAAGCACTGGAAGAGGAAAGGATGGCTAGGAGACAACAGAGGAGGCTGAGGAGGGGTAACACATCCATGGCTGCCAGCAACACCACCACCATCTTCACATGTCCCACCTGCAATAGGACTTGTGGGTCCAGGATTGGGCTATACAGCCATCAGAGAACTCACCGCTCAAGGACAGAAGTGGACGTCATCATCGGACTCAATGGACAGCCGCAAGCAAGCAAGCCAGCCACTGCCCTTCAGCCTTCTGTCTAATCAGCTCAGATAATCCAGTGGTCAGTAGTTACAGAGAGTGACACATTGAATAAAGACACATTGATTTCAGCTGAGGTGTCCCTCGGTTACTTTGGCTGACCAGAAGGTGTGGGGGGGCTCCCTCGCTTTTGCCCGGGACTCTGGGACATGGTCCGGCCAACCCAGCCATGGAAAAAAATGAAACTTAAGTTACAGACGGCAGAGCAGGTTGCCCAGCTGCCAGTGTGGCTAGCAGCACTGGACTTTATCAACCGAAAAAGTGGAGACTAAAAAGAATCAGAAACACTCACTGAAATAGAGAAAATGCCTTTTGATCAATGGACTGAGGGAACAGTGCTTAGACCTTACAGTGGATTAAGATTAAGGCACTAGAACAGCTATCAAAATGCAATTATGGCAAGACCGCTGCTTTCCTCCATTTGTTATCGGATGCTGTGGTGGTTTACTTGTGTAACATACCACTTTTTTGCATGCATTTGTTAATTGCCTTGTTCTCTGCAACCATTTCTCTGTGTTGGAGCATCTGCCAAATGAATAATACATAGAGCACAACAATAGCAGTGCTCAGCTGGGACGACCTGCATGCTTTTACAGCAAGCAATAAGTGTGCTCTTCTGGAACAGATTTAATATCTGGCTACGGTTGTTGGGGACACAGGTATTAGATACGTGAAATGCTTTATTCATAGAAATACAACCCTTATATTTGTATTTTTATCACGTGCTATCACATTAATTTTACGAGTAGTATCTTCATAGTTTTTTTTTTTTTTATTATTATTATTATTATTTGTGCTGTGTGTGTGGTGCTCTCCATATTAATTAAACTCAATTAAATATTATAACCAAGGTGCAACCAAAGCCCCAAAAATAAATTCTGAATAACAAACAATTAACAAAAACAATACAGAATAATGTTTTTCAACCTGGTCCACAGGAACCCCCAGTCCGCCCACGTTTTTTTTCCCTGCCAGACAGCTGGGCTGGTGCATGGACTGTCTGGGGGTCCGCAAGAACCAGTTTGAGAGACACTGATAAAACATATCTATACATGCAGACCGAATGTCTATGGCGCCCCCTAAAGGAGCATCATACCTGTAAAGAACCGGCTAAGGTTTCCTGCCATAGGACCCTCCTGAGCATTATGACTGCTTATGACTTTTTGCACACTACTATACACACACACACACACACGCGCACACATATAAGGTATCTATCTTTGTGGGGACTCTCCATTCATGTCTATGGGCAAAACCCTAATCCCAACTATGAAAACTTCATCCCCTACCCAGCCCTAACCCTAACTGAGCTAAATGCAAGATTTTTAACACTTTTAGCTTTTTGTTTTCATTCACAGAATTTTAATATTTTTTTTTTTAGGGCTGTCAAAATTAACGGGTTAACGCGGCTTAATCCATCATCATGATTAATCTGATAAAAATTTTTAATGCAATTAACCCATCTGCAGCGCAGAATGACTCAAAATCCCTGAAATGTCTCTGTCAACGCATTTCAGGCAGTCTTGGTGCGTTCCATTTGCCCTCGGAACTAGTATTCCGAGTCGGAGTCTGAGTTTTGAAGCCGGGAAGTGATGACATGCGCGCTCCCGTTTCTCGGAGATCCAAGAAATATCTCGGAGCGGCACAGAGGATCCTGAGTTCAGAATCCAAGATGGCCGCGCCCTTTATCAACAGAAGGGAAAGTTGTAGTTTTATACTGTTTAAGCACTACTTCTCGTTTGTGGCTCATTAAATCGGTCGCACACACTATACCATCCAACTTATCTGTGGATGTGTTGCTATGGAGTTTTATACGTAAAGCACCGTGCGTAATGTGTTATCAACTGATATTGCTAACAATGGCAATTAACCGGGCTAGAATTGGATTTCATGATTAGTCGGATTATTTGTCGGATTTACATGAATGTTCAAGATGTTCAATAAACAAGTTAAGTGCATATATATTCCCTTTTTTCTTGAGTCTGTTTAAAAGGAATAAAATAAACGCAGCTCTTCATCATTTCACAACAGTAAACTATTGCATTTCTGTATAATAAAACTATGTCTTATCAAAGAACAAACTAAGATATTTATTAACTTTGACGTTTACACAACAACGTATGCAAGATAACTCGTGCTCATTGTATGTGTGTGTGTGATTGTATTGGTAATATTGCAGTTGTTGTTAACTGTGATGTAGTCCTTGATACTCATGCACATGAATTTGGCTTAAGTAAAGAAAGTAATAACTATATATACACGCGTGATTATTCAGCATCGACACCCTTTCTGCTTTTTATAATATATATATTTTTTTTTTATTGTGAATAGTCAAGCTGAACATTTTTGTTGAACGCCAGCGCTATCTTTCAGTCAAATAACGTAACCTTGAGACAGATTTATTATCCGACCCCATGATTCATTGAGTCGTATGGTCAGGCGCAAAAAAAGACGAAAAAAAAAGTGAATCATAGAATCGGTTTTAGAATCGATATGTGTCCATATGTTTTAGATATGTGGATGAGGGCTTGGTTCCACATGAGGTTTTTATTGGCTTATATGAGGTCCCAGGAACTACTGGAGTGGAGATTGCTAGAGTGGCTGTGGATGTGTTTTTAAGGCTGAATATTTCAATGGCATGTTTAAGAGGTCAGACCTATGATGGTGCTGTTAACATGTCTGGAGCATATTCAGGTGCTCAGGCAGAAGTGAAGAAATGTCAATCATTGGCAATTTATGTGCACTGTGGGACTCACTGCCTTAACTTAATTACGCAGGCTGCATGCCAAGCTAGTTCTTTAATATGTGATACTTTAGAGTGGGTACATGATCTGGGGTCATTAAGCAAACAGTCTGGAAAATTCAAAGCTATGTTTTCAGCCATAGCAGCAGATTCAGAAGGACCATCAGCATCACTCAGACCACTCTGCCCAACCAGGTGGACAGTAAGGGGAATTGCTATCAAAGCAGTTCTGTCTCAGTATGAAAGTGATTTGACTAGCTTAGTGGAGATGGCAGCAACAGGATCTAGCGCAGGTGCTAGGGCAAATGGACTGCGTGAGGGGTTCGAAAAGGGTAAAACTGTGATTGGGCTTCTTTTGGCATTAGAAGTTATTGAGGAGCTAGAATGTCTGAAGTCCCTGCAGAAACAGATTGCACCTATTGCAGGAATGAGAAGGTTAATAGAGTGTGCCAGATCCACTCTACAGTTAAAAAGAAATGAAGAAAGATTTCAGGAGATTTTTGTTAAAGCAGTGAAAATGGTGGACTCTCTTGGCATTGAGCCCATTTAGATTCCTCACCAAAGACGGTCACCAAAACGATACACTGGTGGGGCTATCCAGCACAGTCCCAAGTCACCTGAGGAGTATTCCAGAACAGAGTTTTACAAAGTGCTGGATAGTATTAATGTTCAGTTTCAGGAGAGGTTTAACCAACCAGATCTAGGTGTCTTGCAGAAGTTGGAAGACATTCTGCTCACAGGAGACGTGGATGGCATTGTTGATCTGTACCCAGAACTTAACAGGGAGACTCTCAAAGTTCAGCTAGCCATGTTCAGGTCCAAGTATACTTTCAAATCTAGTACAAAAGTGGCTGCTATCATGAAAGGAATGCCAGTGGAGGTGAGGGGTCTGTTTGATGAAGTTGAAACCCTTGTCAGACCCTTGTTTTTAATCATCCCGGTATCATAAGCTGAAAGAAGTTTCAGTGCTCTCGGGAGACTAAAACCTTGGCTCAGATCAACAATGACACAAATAAGATTGAACAGTGCTGCTGTATGCCATATCCACCAGGACAGAGTGGACAGTATAGGTGTCAAATATGTCGGCAGTTTATTTCTGTTAACGAGAGGATTTGGCTCCTTCATGTAGGAGCAATGGACATTGAGCTGTTGTGTGGTACCTAAGAGTAGTTCATGTTTAGATGTAAACTCACAGCTTATATGGAGTGGGTTTACAAGGGGGGGTGGGTGTGCTACAGGTGTGGAGAAAAAGGACATAAAGCCAGAGTATGTTCGAACAAACATCTCAGACAGTCCCAGCGGTGCAGCCGTTGCAAAAGTAAGACTCGCAGAGACGCAACGTGCAGGAGACAGCGTGATAAAGAACGTGAAGCAGATGGCTGAGAAGGACGCCGAACAGTTTCGTTTTCAAGACGAGCGAAAACACGACCCAACCGAGAGTGAATCTGAAGGGCCTGATGGTCAATACAGGCGCAACGTCACACGTCATTATAGACATTAAGAAGTTTCAAACGTTTGACTGTGATTTCCAAACGAGTAAACGCACCATGTAGTAGAACCAGAGGTGGAAGTTTCAGGTCCTGAAAGTAAAAATCCAGGCCAAGATTTTGTTTCAACTTTTGTTTTAATTTTGTTTATGCTGCTAACTGAAAGTGAAGTAGTAGTCAGGACTACTTAAAAAAAAAAAAAAAATCCATAAACACTTTGTTTAACCTATGCTGGGCCACAGAAAAGAGTGTGACCTATCCAACAAGACTGTAATCTTTCTGTGCATTATAGTTAACGCATATTTGTAATTTGCAGTCTGATTACACATATTCAATTTACCTGATGAGCTCAAAAGATATTTTGCGATCCGAAGCCAGAGCTGCCTGATGCTAGGTTTGGAGGGTGGAACTATGATTTTTTTTCTGGTAGGTCCGGAAAGCTTGTCACAAGTTCTGCAGCCATCTGTTCAGCAAAAACTTTAATTTAGCATTACTTACAAGTGAAATGTTAAATGTAAAGACTATAAAAATGAAGAATTACAGTTACACTGAAAAAAATTAGGGATTTTATTTCACAGCTATTAACCCTTTAGTGCATTGCCCCCGTGGCATGTAATACAGATACAATGCAATAATTAATAACTAGTAGAGAGAAAGTGATCTTGAAAATTCAAGGGGTGTGCATTGTACCCCAGAGTCCACTGATGAAAGCACACTTCATAGGACATGGCTGTCCCATTTGGTTTCAGAGCTACTCCAATGGCATATAATATGCATACAACGTATTAATCAATAACTGTTAGAGAGAAGGTGATCCTGAAAATCCAAGGGGTGTGTATTGTCCCCCAGGTTCCCCTGATCCAGGCACACGCCATAGGACATGGCTGTCCCATTTGGTTTCACAGCTATTAACCCCTTAGTGCATTGCCCCATTGGCATATAATATTCATACAACGCATTAATCAATAACTGTTAGAGAGAAAGATATTCTGAAAATCCATGGGGTGTGCACTGTTCCCTGTAGTCCACTGATCAAAGCACACTTCACTGGATGTGCCTGTCTTGTTTTAGTTTTAAAGTTATTAACCCATTCATCTATTCCCCCATTGTACATTATACGGATGCATTCGAACATTCAAAAATTAATTAAAATTCGTACGTAAAGCAATCTGGGAAAGAAAGGGGTGTGCATCAGTCGCCATGAGCCCAAAATGGTAAACCACCATGTCATTACAGCTGAAAGGACCTATTATATTAGCTATTAACACGATTTTGCACAAATCACGAAATGGTTTGAATCGCAAAAATAATCGGTGTGCGTCATTGTCTTTGTACTGGACATCACAATTCTGTCACTAAAAACGCTTCACCTTACTTCCGTTAAAAGTTATTAAAGCAAGAAAGTTGAATATCGAATATGAGACTAACTTAACCACGGTGGAGCTCTTACTGAATAGGAGTACTCACACCTCCAGAGCAGCGAGGAAACCCACGTCCAGCAGGCAGAATGATCCACTGCTCCGGGTAGTGTTTCGGTCCCACTAGCTTCGGCTGATGGCGTAGTTAGTTTAATTTCGCTGGTCTTAACTCCGTTCCCCGCAACTCAACAAAACCCCGGTGACGATCGAGTTAACTCGGGCTACAGTCCGCACCCTAAATCAGACCAGTTCACTGTGCTATCCAGCTTCCCTCGGCTTTGTCCTCGGAAAAGAATCCTGTACAGGTTCTCCGCAGCAGCCCGTCGGCCGACAGCAACCTCGCGGTCTCTTCAGCTCTCTTCTTTTTTCCCGCCGCGCATGCGCCCGCTCTTTCCGGGACCCTCCCAAAAAGATACGATTGGCCAAAATAAAAAAAACAGTCCACCCCGTAACCGTATCCGTCAGGACAATACAATTTTTCAATTCTACTTAACAAACTGCCACACTAATGCATTCATTGCATAAACAACTTAACTCCAAGGTGAAAAAAAACATCTCAACAGTGTTTCAACATCTCACCCATAGGAAAAGAACAAATTAAAACCACACACACACGCGGGTGCATTGGTCATAATACGAACGTCACCCCGCAATATTAACACCCACAAACTCCCCACTTTTCCCTGTAACCTTATCACCGACTTCTATAGGGCGCTACACATGATTGCGTTGAATTGAATTGAATTAAATTCTTCTTACTGTCATTTCAACGTCTTACAAGGTGTGGCCAAGTCAATTCAAAATCCATTTCATAATTTCTGAATAACCCTAGTAAGCTACATAATGAGCTAACCAATCGAACTTGCTATGTGTTCAGTCACATCTTTTGAACTGGGAAGGTGAATCACACCTCACAACCAGCAATGGCAGAGAATTGTGCAAGTCAACAGAAGACAGCTTTTGAGACAGCGCCGTCCAGGAAGCCTTTTACAGGTGGCCATGAACCCCTTGGACCATCTTATTAATGAACAATTCATAGAGAAATATAGGTTGGTCTGGGGTGAAATAATGAGCCTCCTTGGTCTGGTGCAGGATAAATTGAGAAAAGAAACACACCAGTATTTTGCCATCAGTGCACCATGCTCCTTCTGACAGCTCCCTGTTTCTACACCCCTGGTGGGTTCCTGCAGACCTACAGGTGGACATGGCCTCAGCAAGGCTGCTGTGTCCTGCATCTGTGCATTGACCACATTTCTGTTACACCGCCCTGCGCGCGGTTCTGAAACATTTTTATTAGAGGGATATGATGAATTCAAAGGTTTAACATGTACTAAAGGAAACGCATCAAAAGTGGCCCAAACCAGAAAAGACGGCTGGCAAAAAGTGTCTGACAAATTTAAATGAGTAAGTAGTTTTTAGTTGTTGTATATCACTTGAATGTAGTATTATGTTTCCAATGTTTCAATATTTTATTGTCATAATTACAGATCAAATACAAGCACAATCATGCAGGACATGGGAACAAGTTAAAGTGAAGTACAAAAAGATACTTCAAACTGGTAAACACGGAAGGCAGACAAAAGCGTTGGAAATTCTGGGTAATGAGAATATTAGTGTGATTTTTAAATTATAGAACTGTAATTTTATTGCGTATACATTACCTGCAATGGCATAAAACGCCACTTTAATTGCCTGAGCTCACGGGAAAAACAATGAAAACCTGAAAGAAACATTTCAGGCCCAAACTCTTTGATATATTTTCTGCATCGCATACAGCATACAAAAAAGTGCCGCTTGCAAAATATCTCAAGGCAATGCACGTTGTCTGTGTGGCAGTGAGAGCCCGACTTCGCATAGTTGGACTTATACTATACGGAGCTAATAAATTATGGAAGTATATTAATGACAAAAGTCGTTGATGGAAAAAAAAAGCACGTTGAATTACACTTATCGAATAAAAACGCATTGCATTAACGATGCTTTGAATTTTCGGGGACTGTAATTTTAATATGTGTATACATTTAAACATTGAATATTTCAACTGAAAACATTTCAATTATAATTTCATTGCATAAATATTCAGCACAAAAATATTCGGCATCCAAAATTCAGTTCCAAAACATACATCTTTTAAAGTGCATCTTTATAATTCAGCCACATGAATTCCGTTCATTTATTTTCGAATCAAAATAAATTTCAAAAGAACAAATTCAGGCGAAAATATTCGATGTGTTTTATTCGCATCCTTATTCTTCAAGCGGCAATATTCAGTCCTCTTATTTTTGCTTTACAATATTCAGTCCTGCTATTTTCGCTGTTTCAGATACGCTGCCACAATTTCAGTGGTTTAAAATACGGTCCGAAATTCAACCTTCTACATCCGGGACTAGCAGGATGAGCGATAGACTGCCGATAGAGTTCTCCTCGGGAACAACGGTCAAAATGGAGCAAGCGGGAAGTACAAGTAGTCTGTGGGGCCTGCAAGGTAACATTAACCGGCAGCCACTGGGAGAAGCTATGTCCTGTGGAAAGCTGCTACCCACCAGGGAGAGGATGAGGAGGATAGGGAACACTGAAAGGAATGGAATGAGTGAGAGATGGAAAGAGAGAACACAATGATTTATGGGTGGAAGAAGGATTAGTCCAACAGTGTACCGCTCTTGCAAATAACAGATCAACTGTCGTGACATCTGAGTGACAGACTGCGAGTGTGTGTAACTGCAGGCACTGTGTTAAAAAGGTGAAAGCACCGCTGTACGCGTTCAACAAGCTGTGCAGCAACATGAGCGTGACAGCAAATGTGCGCAGTGTGTGTGTGTGTGTGTGTGTGTGTGTGTGTGTGTGTTTGTGTGAGGGATTTTTGGCAGCTACAACACAACATACCGACACATATATATGTTTATGGTATTGGTCAAAAGGCGGTGGGTGTGTGACAGACAGCTGTCAGTGTGTGCTTACAGCTATGGGCAGGTTACATGGAAAGGTAAACCACCAATTCTAGGAGCCCAGGGAACCAGAAACAGCCATAGAGACACTGTCACACATGCATGAGCCCCCACATTGGTGTTAGACTGAACGTGCTTGATCCTTACACTGGGTGGCTACATTGCAACATTTTTACAAAATTTAAGCAAGACTTTCTGTAATCACTGTATATTATAGGGAAAGAATTTGGGGTGGGGGGTGTAAATGAGGATACATACTGGGCAGGCTGTTGGGGGCAGGTGGGTTTATCTCCTCCTGGGTGGCCATCAGGGACTAACGAGGTG
>JAODKC010000284.1:0-14913 GCA_026777985.1 Mormyrops attenuatus
GCCTTCACGTTTGGGGGGGCAGTCACAGCATTTAGGGGGGCATTGCCCCACCTTGCCCATGCCTATGTCCGGGCCTGGTAGACACTGTGTGCTGCTCACGGTTTCTTATCTAAAAATAAACAGAAAGAAACAGCTGTAATGTTATGTTGAGTGTCACTACCTTGGGTGTTTGTCAGTTTGGAGGAAAAACATCAGTTGCACCAAGGCGATGACCTGAAACAGATGAGCAAACCAACGGAATGGCTTCAAAAGAAGTTTGTCAGGGTCAGTGTTGGGAGTAACACATTACAAAAGTAATGAGTTACAGTAACGGACTACTTTTTGCTGTAATGTAGTAATGTAAGACACTACTTATCAATTTTCAGTAATATTTTACTCGGTACATGTTCAGTAACGCGTGCATTACAAAGCACTTTTAACCAAAAATGTATTTGTTTAAAAACAGCAAGACCGTGAGACCTCATATTAATTATCTGTGATAAAAAAAATGTGCGAGAGTTGTATTTCCTGTTCGTAGTTAGTTGAGCCCCTTGCACAGTGCATCACATAAGGCTTGCTTCTCCGGTGAGATGGCAAAAGACAGTACTTTTGCGCATTACTTTGAGTTCGTCAGGGATAAGGACAAAAAGAATGTTTTAGTCAAGTGCAATCTTTGTCCAAACCCTAAAGAACTATCGATGTCGAGAAATAGCACTAGCAATTTGAAAAAACACCTTGAGCGCTGCCATGCAAACACTCAGCTGACTGAGAAGAGAAAGAATACGGGCGATGAGAGTGATCAGCCAAAGCAGCAGAAATGTTTCACACGGTCTGCCATCATGCCACTTGTTGCAGAATATATAGTCGAAGATATGTTGCCGGTGTCAGCGGTGGAATCTACTGCTTTCAAGAAGCTAGTTAGTAAGATCCCCGTGACCAGCAATGACAACGTAGCTAAAGTTTCGATTAGGCTACTTTCTAGTTATGTTTCTAGTTCATGTCGATTCTTAGATCTTATAGATTTTTACTGGATCTTTTCTTGTCATTATAGTAAGCATTAATGTGGGATATAGTTTTGTTTTGTTTAATGATGAACAAGCCTAGATTAATATTTATTCCACCTCCATTGTGATGTTATTCAAATTCTGGTCATTTTTCATTTTGGCTGTTAATGTTTCTGGAATTGTCTTTTAAGCCCTTACTTTCCCAGTTATATTAATCATATTCTTTGTAGCCTGGTTAGCACATAATGATTATGCTACAAAACATCACCTTCTACTGGGCATGTAATGATCTGCAATATTTTTTCTCATATTAGAATGTCAAGTCATATCTTCACAGTTATTTTGGTGAAAGTAACTGAAAAGTTACAGAAGTCATGTAACGATTACAATTCTCAGACAATAATATTGTAAGGTAGCGGATTACATTTGAATACCGGTAACAAGTAATGTATAGTTTATTACACTGTGCAAGTAACTTGCACAACACTGGTCAGGGTCAGCACCTGTTTTGTCCCAGTCTTGTGTCTTCTCCCTGTTTGGCCAGCAGATCTTCCCCGTTGTCCTAGTCTGTAGTGTTTCTCCTGCTCCTTGTTGGCCATATGGCTCAGTGAGCTGAACATGCAGCTACCTGTTAATCCCTCTGTTGTGTGTTTGACTCCTGCCTCCTCTGTTTTTGTGTTTTGTTCCCTAGTGTTTCATTTGTATGAGTTTTGTAGTTCCTGTGTCTTGTAATTTGTATTTGGTTTTGGTTTCATGCTTTGTGCCCATACTTGTGTTTCTGTCTGTCTGTTCCCCTAGTGTACATTCTGTTTTCTTGTTTCTGTCAGTGTCTTAGTTTTCCCCTCCCAGTCCCTGAGTTAATTAGTTCCACCTGTTGCCTGTTCTTGTGCATGCCCTTGTGTGTTTTCCTGATTGCTCGTTGTCCTGCACCCTCCCCGATTGGTTAAATGTCTCACTCCTGCTGTCTCGTTACCCAGTTCAGTTTTCGTATTTAAGTTCCTGCCTGAGTTCAGTTCCCTAATGGTTCATTGTCTGTATGTCATTGATGTGTTCTCTCTTGCTGACCTATTTGTATTAGTCTTTGTTTGTTTCCCCCATCCAAAGAATACAATAATGCATGAAATCTGAGTCATTCTGGAACTTTCACTTTCCCAGCCCTACCTTGTATCCCTTTTTATCTCCTATAGCATAGACCAGTTTGACTGGAATGTATCAAAACTGGCATGCCGACCACGAGGAATGGCTCAATCGGTGAAGTCAATCCAAGGTATAAATTGGCTGACGATAGCAAAGGCACATACATAGGCTGAGCATCAGTGGAAGCAATGGCTCTTGGGACAAGTGTGCTTTTGGTGGTGCTGAGTCTGCTTGTTAAGGTAAGTGGTACTTCAGACGCGACAAAGGGTCATGGATGTGCCTCTGCGCTGCTTGAATGTTTGTGTGTGTGTGTGTGTGTGTGTGTGTGTGTGTGTGTGTGTGTGTGTGTGTGTGTGATTCGAATGCGTATAACTATCCAGTTATGGTAAAATGTGAATTAAAATGGGCCAAGAGATATGACATCCAAACAGATGCTCCATAAACTTGTTTATTGCTGAATTACTTTGCTGCTTAACACACTATCTTCATTTGCTTCAGCTGAATGGAAATATTCAAGAACAGATGCTTTCTTAAAGATATTTTATAATCAATATGGAAATGAATATAAACTTTTATAAAAGGAATTTTAAAAGGCATTTGTAGTTATAGCTATATTGGTCCTTCAATGGACAAACATAATTTTGTACAGCTTTGTTGTACCACCAAATTAATACAGAATTAACACAAAGGGAAGTACATGGATCATTGTTGCTCATTATGATAATATTAATTTTCTTTAATTTTTGACGTTAGTTTTGAAGACTTCAACTGAAGTTGTATAATTTAAGTTTATTACGGACAAGGGGCATGGTTCAGGCAGGAAAATGAGGGTGACGATCCACTTAGCGGCTCCAAGACAAAAAAGGGACAGCACTTCCGACATGCAGGAACACACCACACTCAATGACTAACTAAAGAACAGAGAAAACACAGGCACTTAAATAGAAACAGGTAACTAACCTACCAGAGGGCAGGTGTGGATCATGACAATTAATCAATCAACTGAGGCAGCAACAAGCAACAGGTGGAGTGAGTTACAATAAAGGGCACAGAACTAGGAGTTTTAGAAACTAGGAAACACTAACCACACTGGGAATTAATAGAACGAAATAAAAACCGGAAAAGAAGTGAACAGGAAACCAGCAGGGCAACCTATAACTGGGAAAACAGAAAAGAAAACAAGAAACGCTGGGGAACAAAACATATAAATAAGCAGATTAGGTCAGCCTATGGCCAGCCTTGAACCTACAACTGGAGGGTTAATAAACTTCAAGCCACATACTCACTCAACTGAACTAGGCAGCAGTTCCAGGAATGGGCGATACACACCAGGGATTAGACACACTGGGGCTGAAAGGCAAGAGACAGGGAGGACACGATGGCTGGCCAAACAGGGAGGAGACACTAAGGGCAGGGTTGGATGGGTGCTGACCTTGACACAGTGTTGAAACTGAAAATTTAGTTTTTGGGGTAGTTAATTGTTATGTTACCATTTATTTCTGTAATAAACAAGAATGACAAAACTAACAACTATACATCTTATCAAACAAATTGATTATTTGTTCTTTGTAACAGGATTGAAAGTGTATTGTATTATACTGATGCCATTATTTGACTTGTATGTTTTTGTGTTTGATCTAGAGGTGGAGGTTTTGTTGAATCACCTATTGACAATTAAGATAGACTACTGGCTACATTAATTAAGACGATGTGTAACTGTAGTGCTTGGGGACAGGTCATAGAATTCCCATCCACTATATGAAAGGTACATGGAATTGGGAGAAAGCAAAAACATGGACTATCGGGGGGGAAATCTGATTGGACGAGAGGTGTTCTGTGAGTGCAGTTATCAGACGCTGCCTTCAAGTCCTACTCAGAAGATGCGATGAGGGAGTAGGGAAGTTGCAATTACGACATGGAGCGTGTTCAAGTGATTAAGTCGGAGCAAAATGGAGGCTATAAGAAAGCTACTTTTTGTTTTGCTTTATTTTTCGTTCCTCCAACGCCAAAACACATTTGTAGTGTTAATTGAACTTTTCGTAATCGCTTGGTTAAAAAGAGACAAAGACCTATCAATTTTCTTTCAGCATACACCATTTAATAACAATCTCCTCAATGCAATGACACGCTACATAAAATTTGCTACTTTCAAAATTATTTGCCTTTCATGGTGAAGCTATCCATTGCCTCCTCCATAATTGTTGTAATGACACGCCCCCCCCAACTAAGAGTTTAAAGAAAATTTCCCACTGGTAAATATGACTTTGTAGTGGCCTTCATGAGCTCTCATCTCGTATTTACGATTTTTCTGACATGACTTGAAGGCAGGGAGAGTATAACGATATGCGGTCATTTCACATCAGGTATATCACTCTGCTTTACAGGTGTATCTAAAAACCGTTACATATGCTCATTTCTACCAACACGGAGCCAGTGATTTTTGAGAACCTGCCCATGTTTCCACCGGTTTCATAAATGAACATTTTGTTAGATTTATTTTGATCTGTGACTCGTCTGCCTATAATAAACCCCTTGTTTGTGGAATCTCCGTCTGCCTGACCTTGTTTCCCGACTCCTAGCTTGCTCAACCAGCAAATGGTCATCACTGATCATCACAGAATGACTGGGCTTCGGAAGAAGACGCCTCCGCTTACCCAAGCTGAATATGATCTCATTAGCGAGGCTGTTTATTGGATTCAACAGCGAGAAATCCAAAAAGACCCCGCGGCTCGCGCCCTTACGATTCATACGGGGGATATCCTGCGGGGGATTTCCCAGTTGAAGGACGCTTTCCTAGCAGAGGAAATTCGGCTTAACTTATGGTAGCTCCGGAGTCAAGCAGATCGCCTTAGAGAGTAGACTGCCTTTAGATCAGCCGCCCAACCTCTCTGACCTGACTCAACCTCCACTGGCAACAACTGGCCGGAGGAAGAAGAGAAGGCGGAAAGATCTTAGACTGGAGGAGACACTGACAATCCTCCTGGGGGCTGCCTCCATCTCCGCTGCTGCCTCCCTTGTCACTGCCTGCCCTGCTGCTGATCGGGAGGAGCCCTTCCCGAGTTTAAACCCGGCATTGTTCGCGCCAGAAGCCATGGCAGATATCTCGGAGGGGTGTCCTGCGGCTTTACTGCTGGCAACAGCAGCACGCCCCTTCCGGGGAACACGCCTGGCTCTTAAAGGGGCCAGGTCCATATGGGATGTCATCCCGCGGATCCGCAAGTCCTTAAAGGGGCAGCACCTGCTGCTAAGGAACAAAGCCCGGTTCCAGTCCCGGCGGCTGACACCCTGGCCCTAGCAGCTCCAGCCCTGGCAGTTGAGGCTCCGGCTCTTGATCCTGTTTCTGTCCTCCTGGCGCCTGATGTTTCTGTCCTCCTGGCGCCTGATGTTTCTGTCCTCCTGGCGCCTGATGTTTCTGTCCTCCTGGCGCCTGATGTTTCTGTCCTGCTGGCGCCTGATGTTCCTGTCCCGCCGGCGCCTGATGTTGATGACCAGCCTATTCAACCCGTTGTTTCTGACCTGCCTGTGCTCCCTGCGCCTCTGCCATGCCTGAGGTCCCTGTGCCTCCACCCGCGGCCTCTGCTGCGGCTCCACCCGCGCCCGAGGCCCCTGGTGCAGCTCTGCCCACGCCCGAGGCCCCTGCTGCAGCTCTGCCTCCTGCGCCGCTCGAGGTTCCTACGCCTCCGCCACCGCCTGAGGTCCCGGCTCTGCCCGTTCCTGCTCTGCCCTTAGAGGCTCCGGCTCCTGCTCCGCCCGAGGTCCCGGCATCTCCTGCGCCACCTGAGGTCCCAGCACCTCCTGCGCCACCCGAGGTCCCTGCTCCGCCCATGCCTCAGGTCCCGGCTCTGCCCACAGAGGACCCCTCCGGAGAACTGACCCCTCCACCATCGCCCCAGGGCGGTGGATCCCGACCAGGACACATCGAACCATTGGGGAAGGATCAGAAGAGGGGCAATCAAGATAAGACTTTTGACTAACTGAAGAATAACTGGCGGCGCAAAGTGTAAAATGAAAATGTTCCTTTGCAAGAACCCCAGGATTATTCTCCATAGCAAATAATGGCTCTAGGCAGGCAGCCCATGGTGTGAAATGCAAATGTTCCCTTGTAAGCACCATGGTGTGGACCCCCAAACCTGCTACATATCTGGGAGAATCCAGGATTGTGTAACAGGCCAGCAAACTCCTAGATACATATGATAATCTCTGGAGTATCAGGGAATATACAGGAGAATTCCAGTCTGTATACACCTTTTTCATGCAGTGAAAGTAATAATAATAAGAAAATAAAAGTGCTAATTGTATACAGACAAATTGTGTACATACTAATAGCCTGATCGGTTGTTGAGTAGCCTTACTGTCTGAGGGTAGAAGCTGTTGGGGAGTCTGTTTGTCCATGCTTTGATGCTGTCTGTGCTGTCTCCACCACTTTCTGCAAGGTTTTGTGATCATGGGTAGTGCTGATACCATTCAATGTTGTGATGCAGCCAGTCTACTGGATGTCTACTGGATACAGGATAGTCACTGTAGTAGTAATTCCTCAGGATGCAGGATAACATGCTGAACTTCTTTAATCAGTGAAGGAAGAACAGGCACTGCCATGCTGTTGTAGTTACTGTGGAGGTGTGTATTGACCCAGACAAGTCCTCACAGATGTTGACGCCCAGAAACCTGCAACAGTCTTATAATGTAGTTGTAAACGCCCCCTATGTGAAGTGGCTCTGGTTCTTTTATTTTGGAATTTACGTCATCGGTTCGGTACTCCCTGCAAAAAGAAAAGTTTTTTTTTTTTTTTTTCGGTGCGTCTTGAATTCCTATGGGGCGAAAGCGCGCGAAAGGTATACGGAGAGACAGGGAGAGAAATAAAAACAGCTTCAGTTGAGAGTGGCAACAAGGTGGGTTAATATTTATGCTCACATTAATGTTGTCGATGCTTTGTTTACGCTGATATGCTCGTGCTACATGTTATACAATATGTGAATATGTTTATTATTTCTGTTTAGCTCATGTTGGTTTCTGACCAGCGAACATCATTAAAGTCGACAAAACCATCAGTACGGGCTCCTTTATTTCAACTGATAGCTACAGTAGTGATGCAGCTAGTCAGGGCATTCCCTATGGTAGTAACACCTCAGAATGCGGGATAACATACCGAACTTCTTTAATATTTGAAGGAAGAATGGGCACTGCCATACTGTTTTGGTTACCATGGAGGCGTGTATTGACCAGAGCAGGTCTACAGAGATGCTCCCACCTGCCGCAGCTCAATCTCGCCACTGCAGCTTTTTTGATATAGAGCGGTGCATGAATGCTGATCTGTTTTGAGTGGAAGTCCACAATCATCTTATTCTTGCTTATGTACTGTACAGAGAGGGGTGGTTGTTCTGGTGCCAAGATGTCAGGGAGTTAACCTCATCTCTGTTGACAGCCTTATCACCACTGGTACTCAGGCAGATACAGTAACTCTTGTCATTGACAAACTTAATGATGAAATTAAAGTTATGTTTGGTGATACAGTTATGTATCACCTTAAGGAGTACAGGATGATTGTAAGGGATGAATTAGGACATGATACTACTATAGATAATGTTTGAGATAAGGGTGGATCGCCCAGGCATAGAAGAGATTTGGCCTCTTTGAGCTACTATGTCGGAAGACAACCTAGATACTTGCTCACTCTAGCATTCCAGGTCTGGAAGCAACAAGCAGCAACAACATCTTCATTTCAAATCATGGTGGACCATATGCATAAAATCAGAGGGAGGATAGAGCAGGTGATACCCTTTGTTCAGTAGCATATGGATCAGGCTCAACAGGAACAGGCTCAGGCCTATAATCAACCTACCCAGCTGTGAGAATTCCAGCCAGGAAGAGATTAAGAGGCTGAGTTACTGCAGCTCCACCAAAGGAATCTCTCTGTGTCTGACTATGCCATTGTATTTCAGATGCTGTGTGATGTGAGGGTATGGTTGCCTTGGCTGCTTTATTAATTTGGCTTCCGTTTATTCGTTCAGTATTCCCCCTTTCTCCTGTCTCCCATCTCTGTTTGTGTTTCTAATTTGGATGCCCACCCCCAGACCCCCCTCCCCCCCATAACGAGGCCCTCTGAGTGAGGTGGGTGCGATCTGTTGTACACAGATAGTTAAAAATGTAGGGAGGTAAGGAAAATGCAATGTCAGCGTGGGGAAAGTGAGGTGGGGGGGCGACTAACGCATGAACCTGGGTTCGAGGAGCATGGATTCCTGGAGCCTGACCCATGGAGGGACACGAGGGCAAAGTAACATCATGCGGAGGCCCAGAAACGCAGACTAAAAAGAGAATAATAAATGCCTTTTCCCAAGCCTTTGCACATTGTTTTATGTATGTGTTGCTTTCCAGAAAAGTTCAATAAAAGTGCAGCCCAGTTGTTCTATTCCCCTCCCCAAAGCTCCCCCACCCCCTCCCGGGCCTCGGTTCACCTCTCCACCCTACCATTGCTCTTCAGTCTTCACTCATTCTCTCCTTATAATTTCAACCCTTCCTGACCCCCCACAGGCGATTGTTCCTCATCGATCCCCTGAGTGTTCCCAGGATCCAGCGCGTTGCCCCCGACTGTGTCCTTTCCATTGCCCTGGGGTGATTTTGGGGGATGCTGGGTACACAAAGCAGAAGCAAGGAGCAGGTAGAGGCTGGCGGGGGAGCACAGCTTTGGGGACGGGGCGCGGTGAGGTGAAGATGCACTGTGATGTGGGAAGCTGACATGTGCCAAGAGGCTGTTGTTGTTAGTCTCAGCCTACATTATGATGGAGAGAATCTGTCCCAGCAGTACAGATACAATAATAGCAGCAACATCCCGCATCCAGTGCTGTGACAGAGAGGAAGGAGTGAGAGGGCGGGGCAGGGGGGGTTGGAAGTGAAAGGGGACAGAAGTACTGACAATAGGCTGCTAGATAGAAGAATGGGACGCTGACCCTCCCGTGCACTTTCCACGCTCTCGTAAGATCGGAAACCATGAAAAGAAAGTGCTCTGGAGCTGACACATCCGGCACTGAGCAGGAAGGAAAGTGCCAATGGGAAGCTGGTTGAGCAGCTTGCCTCACCTAGTGGCTGGCAGCAGTAAGTAAGCTGTGGTTCTGTGGATAGTGCTCCCCCTGGAGGAGCATGTGCAGCAGCGCATTTCCCCATCGCTGTTAATGTTCTACTTTGTGCTGTTCAAACAACGGCAACTAGTTTGTTTCAGCCACTTTCAACTTTTGTGTTCAGTTAGTTCA
Organism: Mormyrops attenuatus; assembly: GCA_026777985.1. Lineage (NCBI taxonomy): Eukaryota > Metazoa > Chordata > Actinopteri > Osteoglossiformes > Mormyridae > Mormyrops > Mormyrops attenuatus. The sequence continues at coordinate 9,365 of JAODKC010000284.1, forward strand.
ATTTTTCTGTGGCACTTTTTGACCAAAAAAGTAATAGTACTCTGCTATTAAAATATCAGTGTTTTTCTTCGTTCGGTCTAGATTTTCCAGTTTCCTCAATCACATCCCACAGTTAAAATGTGAATAATTTACCCATTGATTTTTATGTAGATTAACACAGTTGTGGGTGAGGGTACTGTAGTAACTGCAATCACCAAGGGGGATCCGGTTAGAATGAACAAAAAAGACTCTAAGACTGCTCATAGCTCTCCTAAACTGATGTTGCATTATAGGTGGAATCAATATTTACATACGTGGTTTCTTTAAAAAAGAGATACAGTACTAAACATATTAAATATATAAATATATTAAATACACATAAAATATAAACAAGAACATGCTAATAAACTAATGATAATAATCCGAATAATAACCAGCAGTACAAGTAAGATTAAAAACACAATCACAAGCATAGCTACCGTGATATTTGGATTTCAGATATAGCACTGTTACTTCAAGGGCTGATACGAACAGCAAGGTGACGTTATTTGCAAGGTAACCTTAGCTCTCAATTACTTAACATTAATATAGACTTAAAGTTAAGCTTCAAAAACATAAACATAAAAGTACGATTACCATCACCAGGTGTCACGCCCAGCGCTGATTGCCCTCATGTGGACCATGCCTCCTTACCCTCGTGTGAATCCCGCATGTTCCCAGCTGTTTCGTGTTCATATTCATTACCCCATGTATTTAGTCCGTGTTCTGTTTAGTCCTGGGAGATCCGTCATTGAAGTCTGGTTGATGTTTGTTGCTGTCCGCCTCCCGTATGCTCCCCTGACTGCCTGTTTCTCCGCAATAAACCCCGCTTTCCCCGCAACTTGGACTCGCTCGCCTGCTTCCCCGCTCGCCGCAGCCCCGAACTGTGACACCAGGTCCTACACAGTATTACAATGACAACACACAAAAAAAATAAGAAATTATGCAATTAACGCATTATGCAAGTAACCGAAAACTTGCAAAATATTACCGTCTGCTTATTACACTGTAATTAAACAACAGAATCACAAACATACATAACATACATAGAAACGTATACTCTCATGGATGCACAAATTTCTTAAATCCAAAATGCAGCAGGTTCTGGAACAAAGTTCTGCCTACTGAGAAACTGCCCACTCAGCACCTGTTGTTTCTCAGGGGCCGTTGGTTACATTAGCCACTCCGATAGGACGATAAAGCTGAATAACTGTATGAGGAGGGTGATTGGATGGTCACCAACTGAGTATCGAATGGAGCTTGGCACAGGTCCAGGGGGCTTCCTGAATGGAAGTACCTGCGATCATTAGAGGGCATTTCTAAGTCAAAGACTGAAATCCTTACAGCGGAAGAAGAAGAGGTCTGGTTTTTGTCCGTCACCAGCATGTGCACGCAGATGGAGGGTCAGAGGTCCGGCTCTCGTCTGGCATCTGCACACAGATGGAGAGTCGGAGGTCCGGCTCTCATCTGTCATCGGCATCTGCATGCAGATGGAGGGTCGGAGGTCCGGCTGTTCGACCTCCGACGCTGAGCTGCCCTGAGTGGAACTACAGCATGACCTGCCACAAGCTCCCGGCCGTCATTCAATTCTGTTACCCTTTCTACCCTTACCTCTGTGGGCGACATTTTCAGCCATGCACAACCATGTGTCCCTCACCTGGTTGCCAAGCTTTCACCTCCCTGAGGGACTGCAGGCCATCGATCACTTGAAGCTGCAGAGGGAGCAAGAGAGTGATCTGTTGCTGGGTCAGGTCCGGGGTTGGCTGGGGAATGACTGGAGTGGAGGGAGATCTCTGCACTGGACCAGGAGACCAGGGCCTTCTATTGACGGTGGGGAGCCTTTCAGGAGCATGACAGGCTGCTGTACCAGTGCTCTTGGTCCTTGGATGGCGACTGGAACCTGCTGCAGCTATTGGTGCCACAGAGCCTCAGATCCATGGTCCTCTGGGCAGTGCACAGTGCTGCAGAAGCCAGGCACTTTGGAACGACAAAACCTTTGAGGAAATTGCGTTGGCACTTTTATTGGCTTGGCTTCAACTAGGACACAGAACTGTTTGTGTACTCCTGCAACCTACAGTTGCTTTGTCCTGGGTTTGATGTTAATCTACATCCAGCCCTGTAAGGAGATCCTTCAGCTTAACAGGGGTTTGGGGGTAGGATTGGCACACCAACCACTGGAAAAAACTCACACTGTTCATTTCCATTCAGACTAGTATGGTACTGGGGTATTATCCACTGCATGGCTGCATTCAGATTCTCATCCCTGAGGTGGTTTGTCATGTGCAGCAATGATGCAATTGCCAGGTGGGGCAGCAATGTGCTGTAATCAGCGTGTGCTCCTTCCCTCTTCCTCCTCAAGGTAAAGGGGGGGGGCAGCCAGTTGGCAGCCAGAGGTTTTTTGTCTTCCGACTTGGGAGTTTTTGGTTCCTGTCAACCATTGCATTGCATTCATTCATTCATTCATTCATTCATTCTCTTTCTTTCTTTCTTTCTTTCTTTCTTTCACTGATTTGTTCACGATGTGTGCAGGATGTGTGCAGGTTCTGATGCAATGACAGACTGCAGCCAATCACCAAAGACCCTTAACCCCACCTTGCTCCAGGGGGACTGTCCCTGAATTTAGAAATAAATGTAAGTCGCTCTGGATAAGAGCGTCCGCTAAATGCTGTTAATGTAAATGTAAATGTCATCACTGTCTTTGGCAGATTCACCTTCTTCAGCTGCTGCAGGAAGTACATCCTCTATTGGGCTTTGTCTTGCTGAGGGAACAATTGTGCATCTCCCACTGAAGATGTTTGGGGATGAGCATAATGACTCCACAGTGCTCACTGGGGAGTCACACAGAGTGATGGACTTCAGGAGGTGCTGAGCTCCTCCTGAAGTCCGTTACCATCTCCACTGTCTTCAGGGTGTTGAGCATGGAGTCTTGCTGACCACACCAGGATACCAGATACTAGTTGCACACGGCACCAAAGTGTGGTGAGATACAGTTAATAAAAGTTAATAAAACTGAAGCAAGGTCACTTCCTCTGCAACACCTCAAGGAAATTCTAAATGATACAGAGACGCCCACCGCATCTGCAAGGTGCTTTTATTTAACCTTTAAAATGTTTCATCCATCTTCACCACACACCCCTTTGCAGCCATGGTGTACCAAGTGAAGCTGGCTGGGGGGTTGCTGCATAGTTAGAGGAGAAAGGACCAGGGGCCTCATGTATAAATGGTGCGTACGCAAGAAAATGTTGCGTACGTCCGTTTCCACCCTCACGTCGAGATGTATAAAAACGAAACTTGGCGTACTGCTACGCACATTCTCACGACAGCTCCAGACACGGTGTACGCAAGTTTCTGCTCGGTTTTGTAAACAGACGGCACCCATTGGCAAATCATGACGCTGACATTAATTGTATGTTGTTTAAAAATATGCAGCACCTGATTTTAATCAATTTGTAACAATAAATCGGTGCGGAAAATGACCGATCTATTACAACTACCATGGCAGCTCTTGCGTTATTGGAAGACATAGCTTATGGAAGAATTAGAAGAGTGTGCGCATTCAGGGATCATAGTGATTTCTTGGCCCATGATGATGACTGGCTTCTAAATCAATTCAGATTTCCAAGAGCAATCCTTTTGGAGCTGTGTGCTGAACTGGGGCCAGCATTACAAAGGCAGATGATGAGGAATTGCACTATACCTGTTTCTTTACAAGTTCTGTCCAATCTTGGGTTCTTAGCCACAGGTGCTTTTCAGCGAGAACTTGCAGACCGATCGGTTATTTCTCAGTCAACACTAAGTCGCGCCATGCCAGCTGTATGGGATGGCATAATCCGCTTGTCACCCAGATATATAAAATATCCTTACACTGTGGTTGAACAGGCAAACATTAAAGCGCAATTTGCAGCGATGTCTGGTTTTCCCAATGTAATCGAAGCCATCGACTGCACGCACATTGCTATAAAGGCACCTTCAGAGAATGAATTAGCTTATGTAAATAGAAAGCACTTTCACTCTATTAATGTACAAATTATGTGCGATTCGAACATGCATCTAATTACTGTTGTGGCTAGATGGCCTGGCTCAACACATGATTCGTTTATTCTCAGAACTAGTAGTGTTGGAAACAAACTTGAAAATGGGGTGGTACACATGATGGCTGGCTGCTCGGTAAGAAGATTTTTCCCATTTTATAATTTGGCCCAATATGGCCCAGCTTTGCCTGATTTAACCATTTGACAATTCCTTAGGGGACAGTGGTATACCCACTGAAGTCGTCGCTTCTCACACCGCTCGCAAACCCATGGAAGGAACAAGAGCGGCGTTATAATAATGCCCATTCTCGGGCTGGGGCAGTGCTAGAGCGTACTGTAGGTCAGCTTAAAGCAGGGGTGCCCAATACGTCGATCGTGATCTATTGGTCGATCGCAAAGGTAGTCTGGGTATATCGTATGGCATAAAAAATAGAGGATGGATGATGCAATCAACCACGCCAGCTGCTACAAAACTCTAGAAAGCTACCGAGTCGCCTAGTTAGCCTCCAATTTATTTATACTAAACTTAAGAAAGGGTATAAAAATGAATGGGGGAGCTGGACCAAGTAAGAAGCCAAAAACCTACCACTTCCATATGGAATGGGAGGAAGTTTTTGTTCACCATGTCATATTCGAAGTGCGTTCGCTTCATCTGTCATTTACCCATTTACCATTGCAATTTCGAAGAAGGGAAATGTGGAGTGGCATTTTCGGACTTTTCATAAAACTACGACATTAACTTCCCTTCAAAAAGCGAGCTGAGAAAGACAAAGGTGAATGATCTAAAATCCCAGATCAATTCAAAAATACTTATCTACTTATATTTATCCCAAAGGGAATAATAATAATAATAATAATAATTATTATTATTATTATTAATAATAATAACAACATTCATTTCGACTTGGTCATTTATAAGTAGCTCGCAAGCTGAAAAAATGTGGGCACCCCTGGCTTAAAGGCAGTTGGCGCTGCCTGGACAAGACCGGTGGGGTGCTGCTATACAGTGTGGTAGATAAATTAAAAATCAGTCTCTCTGATACCTCAGAGAGTCACTTAGAATAAAAGTCTGGACCTCTCAGTTGGTGAGTAAAGGAATCTCTTTTTATTCGAGCAATTCAGCAAAGCACTCTCGTCACCCTCAGGCACTCGGTACCAAACCCCCTGAGCACAAAGAGTAACCAGTTAATAAGCCATAACCCACCATCCCTCTAAGGGCGTTCCAAATCCTGATTGGTCACCAAACATCAACAACCCAAGCTCAAACGTATAACAAATGTAATTCTCCTGCTCTATAGGTTCACCTTGGTAGCAAGGTAAAACCCACCCATCTTGCTCAATTCACCGACATATGTCTCGACTTCCAGACTCCATTTTGAGATATGCATATAGATATTGGTTATACGTCATTGAATCATTGTTTATGTTTGGGTGTTCCATTGATTAATGATTAACACATTGACGTATTGTCATCAAATCACTGCAAATACAAGGTTAACA
>JAODKC010000285.1:0-14899 GCA_026777985.1 Mormyrops attenuatus
CTGTTGTTGTACAAGTTTGAAAGAAACTCTGGGAAAATGAGAGAGTTGGAGCGTAGAATGAGAGGAGGTGCGTCTGCAGCTGTCCTCCAATAAACGCTTTGCAAACCCCTGCAGCAGGCCCGTGTGTGTCTGTCTCTGTGAAACTGTCAGGGAGGGGGAGGGGGGAAGCAGGGGTAGTGTCTGTGTCTCTGTGACCATGGCAGGGAGGAGGGCAAAGCAGACCACCCTTTTCTCTATGGCGCGGCTTTTTGAAGTTGGGGTGACGTACACATGTTATTTACACAACCTCCCCTAGGTCTTACCGGTCAAACCGTAATGTACTGTACCCCAAGTCACTGTCCGTGCACAATTACATCTAGAAAATGAACAGCGGCCACATATCAAATTGAAATTTTGTCTTTCAGCGCATAAAAAGCTTTTTTGGGGGTAAATTTCGGTCAAGTAGTTTTCCCGATGCACCCGATATATTCATCTCCCGTCGCAGATCACCCAGGGAGTGTTTCGTACACCGTCTTTGTCGTCGCATAACTACAAACGAAAGATAAAAGAAAACACCATGATGAACATCAAATAGACCTAATTAAGAAACAAGATAATCATAGGTATCCTAAAACACGCTGTATTCGCATTAAAGAATAGCATTAAACATGCATATATCAAATTGACATTATGTCTTTCCACACATAACTTCCCCTAAATTCAATCACAGATATTTATTACGGTGAGCGGTCACCGTACCGGTTTTAACCATGAGATTCGATGTCATCCGTTCAGCCCCTATGTGGACCACGCCCCGCTCGTTTACCTCGTGTGGAATCCTGCCGTTTTACCTGTTGTTCCAGTTTTCTTGCCTGTAATCCGGTGTATTTAGTCCGCGTTCTAGTCAGTCTCCCCAGTTCTGTCATTGATGTTAGTTGATGTGTGTTACCGTCTGCCATATTCTTCCCTGGTTTCCTCACATTAAAACCCATCTTTTGGATCTCAGTCTGCCCGACTCGTAATTCCCCACTTCCGCTCCACTCGCCGGACAGCGAACCTGACAGAACTCCCCGACAGACTCCAAAAAGAAGCGCCTCCGCGGATCGAGAAACAACGCCTTGGTCTGCTACAGGAGGTGATATTTTGGTTAAACCAGCCCGAGGTCCGAGATGACCCCGTAGCCGCGGGTTTAGCCAGCCGGAGCAGGATCCTCCTGGAGGAGATGTCCATGCCCGGGAACGTGCACCGGATGGCGGAAGTGCACGAAAACCTCCGGCTGTTGGTGCAGTGCGTCACTGAAGGGAGGACTCAATCGGCCGTGCTGGACCCTGCCGAGGTAGCATTCTCCACCTACAGCCACCCGCCGGAGGAGGAAGAAGAAGCCCAGGGAGAGGGACCCAGAAGCCGTCCCGACACTCCCGATCCAGCGCCACATGTTGTTCTCCCGGCCCCTGCTGCTGCCACTACGCCAGTAGCCCACCTGCCACCTGCTCGGCCTGTAGCTCTCCCCTGTGTAGCTATGCCCACGGCCCTGGGTACGCCTCCGCCTGTCTCAGCTCCACCCGAGGACCCTGCTGGGGTTCCTGCCGAGGTTGTGTGGGAGGCGCCAGATCTGCCTGCGGCCTCGCTGACTGTGGTCCCGGTGCTCCTACTGGTTACAGTACCTGCAGTGGCGCCGCCCATCCTGCTTGCCTCGCCCATTCTAGACTCGGCAGCGCCCGCTGAGGTTCCCGACCCGTCACCAGCGTCCGCTGAGGATCCTGATCTGCTTGTCCCGGCAGCTGCCGCCGCCCAGCGAGGCTCTGGTTTCCGGGGCACCCCCTGCTGGCCCTGAGTCAGCGGTTCCTACACCGCCGCCCGAGGCGTTTGCTGCGGCCCCGCCTCCTGCTATGCCCAAGGTAACGGCGCCGCCTCCGCCTTTTGCTACGCTCGAGGCCCCTGCTGTGCCTTCTGCTATGCCTCCTGCAATGCCCGAGGACCCTGCTGAGCCTCCGGCTTCTATCGCTACGCTTGCGGCTCCACCCAAGGTCGGGCCTCCGCCCAAGGCTCCTGGGGCCCCAGCTGCACCCGTCTCTGTTTGGCCTGTACAGGGGTCATCCACTGCAGCCCTTGCTGGTCTAGCCTGGCCTGCTGCGTCGCCTGTGCTCGACGCCCGCCAGCCTGCTGCGTCGCCTGTGCTCGACACCCGCCGGCCTGCTGCTCCTCCCGAGGACCCAGATGAGGTGTCTGCGGAGGTTCCGGAGGCGTCTGCAGCCCGCCTGCCAGCTGCTGACGTTCCACCCGAGGTGGCTTCTGCTGCGGTCCCGCCTCCTGCTCCGCCCAAGGCGGCTTCTGCTGCGGTCCCGCCCCGGCCTGTTGCTGCTGCTACGCCTGATGGCCCCTCCTGCCCATCCAGCCCGGCTCGCCTGACCTACCTGCTATGCTCGAGGTAATGGCGCCGCCTCCGCACGCTGCTACGCCCAAGGTATTGACGTCGCCTCTAGGCCCTGCGGCCAAGGGCCCGCCTGCCTGCTGCTGCCGCTGTGCCTGTGGCCCACCTGCCTGCTGTCACCGCCGTTCCTGCAGCACCGCCCTGTCTTGCCCACAGCCTGCCTGTCTGTCTCGACTGCCGTCCGCCTGCCTGCAGCAGCCTCGCCCGAGGTCCTGACGCCAGCGCCGCCCTTTGCTACGTCTGAGACCCCAGCTCCGCCCGCAGCACCTGCTGCCCCGGCTCCGCCCGCAGCACCTGCGGCTCCCAGACTTCCTCCGCCACCCAAGATCCCGGCTGCGCCACCACCTCTTATTCCGCCTGAGGCTCCCGGGCCTCCGCCTCTTGCACCACTCGCTGCTTCGCCAGAGATACCGGCTACGCCTCCTGCTGCGCCCGCTGGGCAGGCTCCTAGACCTTCACCTCTGCCCGACGTCCAGACGGCACTGCCTGCTGCGTCACCTGAAACCCCGGTTCCAAAGGCTTCGGATGCGGCGTCACCGCCCTCTGGGGTTCTGGCTGCGCCTACGGCGCCGCCTCCTGCTTCACCCAGGGCTTCGACTCCGCCTGTGCCTGCAGTCCCAGTTCCGCCAGTGGCAGCCTCCGAGCGGCCAACGCCGGTAGCGCGCCCCTTTTGTAGGGACACGCTGGGCTCTGAAGAAGGCCAGGTGTGGGGGAACTGCTATCCCGCGAATCCCCGAGATCCTCCAGCGGACAGTACCCGCTCCCGCGAAGCAAACCCCAGCTCCGGTCCCAGCGATCTCTGTGCCGCCTGAGCCGTCCCCGACACCTCCGGCTCCAGTTCCCCGGTTCCGGACCCGACTCCGGCCTCACCAGCTTCCTGGACTCCAGGCCCTGGTCTCCAGGAGGACCAAGGCTGTGGGGCCACCGCTCTTCCTCCCTTGTTGGGGGACAATTAGTTATCATCCAATTTGTTTCTTACCTCTTGGTTACCTTGTTAGGCTTCCTTATCCATGAAAAGATTGGTTTTAATATTTTTGGTGTGACTTTCTGGACCTTTCTTTGGACAACATACCTCTTGTTTTCCATAAAAAAATAATAGTAAAATAAACCTCAAGAGAATTATATAAATAAACTGAATTGGTCTTATCTTGCCTTACATGTACGGGCATGCCTTGCCTTGATTTTGTTTTAATTTATTTTGTTTAAATAGAGATTCCTGACAAAGTCAGAAAGCCTTGATGCAGTACACAAAACTATGCGGTGCTTTTATGCATTTTAAACTTAAAAATAGGTCGATGTCGACCATAACGCCACAGGAAGGTTAATAATGTCTCTAAGGACAGTAGGAAACAGGGGTCTTCGACCCTTGCTTCAGTAGACGCTGCTGGGTATCGAGTCATGTTGAACAACATAAAGCGTATCATTTTCATTATTAGGTCCGACCGTGTTGTTCATGTTGTCGATTTCATCTAATAAGGCTTCGGGTATAGGAGGGGGTGCTGCTCCGTCCATACATGCTGATTCAGGTTTTACGTAGATTGTGTCTTGACAGACCCCCCTCAATCCGCGCCGTATCTCGTAGAAAGGACACTGAATATCGCAATCTCTAAAAAATAAAAAATGATAAAGTTATTTTAATGTATAGCGTTTATCATAAAACATGTATATAAGAAATATTATATTCACTTTATGGAACTCCCTTGTAGTTTTCCTATTTCTTTTTCCAGTGGGGAAAAGGCCGTAGATGATACTTGTGGGGTATTTCTGTTTCTTTACAGAAGGGGGAAATATCTGTGATTGATTTTAGGGGACGTTATGCGTGGAAAGACAAAATGTGAGTTTGACATTTGCGTGTTTACCTTTTCATAGGATTCTTTAATGCGAATACAGCGTGTTTTAGGATACCTACGATTATCTTGTTTCTTAATTAGGTCTATTTGATGTTCATCACGCTGTTTTCTTTTATCTTTCGTTTGTAGTTATGCGCAGACACAGACGGGACATGATACAGTTGACCGTGATGATCTACATGGGGGGTGGAAATAACGGCTGTATGGGGAAAACTACTTGGCGGAAATCTTTCCTTTTGGTCGCGCCAGACATGTTGGTATCTACAATCTCTTGCTGTTAGGTCTACTACTTTTTAGGCCGTGCAGGAAGCTTGCTATATTGCCCAAGGCCTGTTGGGGGTGTGGCACTCCCGACATATATCTCTTTTCTAGTTATATGCGCGTAAAGACAAAATGTCAAAATGAGTTTGATATTTGAGTGTTAACTTTTTTTTTAGGATCCTTTAATGCAAATACCTGCTTAACTTCTGTTTCCGGCTTAACTTCTGTTTGTAGTTATGCGCCAACAAAGACGGTGTGCGATACACTCCCTGGGTGATCTACGACGGGAGGTGTAAATATCGGGTGTATCGGTAAAACTACTTGACCCAAATTTACCCCCCAAAAAGCTTTTTATGCGGAGAAAGACAAAATGTCAATTTGATGTGTGGCCGCTGTTAATTTTCTAGATGTCATTGTGCACGGACAGTGACCTGGGGTACAAAACATTACGGTTTGACCAGTAAGACCTAGGGGAGGATATGTAAATAACATGTGTATGCCGCCCCAACTTCAAAAAGCCACGCCATAGAGAAAAGGGTGGTCCGCTTTACCCCCCTCCCTGCCATGGTCACAGCCAGCCTCAGAGGATAGTAGTATTCGTTATCCACAACTTTTCCAGGCTCCAGACCGTCGGGGACATCGCTTACCTTCCAATTGTACCGCACCAGCAGCAGACCCAGCGTACGGTCACAGTACCAGCCCGCTCGGCACCGTCAGCCACGTAGTGGGACACCCTGCATGGCCAGGCATCCTCAGCCTCCAGATGGGCAGCCACATCCAAACAGGCTTTCCGGAAAGCATCACATGCAGTCTCTGGCAACCACACCGACCTAGACGGATGCCTCCCCATCACATACTCCTGGGTCAGAGGCTCGTCCCGGATCGTGTCAATAATCACAGTAGGACAATCATGTTCAGGTTCAGACACCCCAGTCAATAACTTCACCATCATAGCACGGGCTCCAACACAATCGGACAAATCCCACTCGTATTCATAAGCACCCATACGCAAAGCCATTTTCATTCAGTCATTCATTTCAGTCTCCGCACCAAACAACATTTTAAACCTTATCACACAACAACAACATCTGGAAATAATTAACAACAATAACCACTACTCCTGGCTCCGCCCACTAGTGACCTCTTGACCTCCCTTTGATCTAGTGACCTTTGACCTCCCTTTGATCTTGTGACTTTTGACCTAGCTGTCACTTTGATGAAAGTAGGATCATTATATTCTCTTTTTGCAATTGTGGCCATGGGTCTGAATGAAACACCTGAATTCAATTAAGTGGTGTGTCCCAATACTTTTGTCCATATAGTGTATATTTCTTTTCGAATGAATCTATTTCTGTGTCATTGGTGTTGTATGAAATGGCATTACAGAGATCAGGTAAGGCTATATGTTGTGCTGTTCATGGCTGTACTAATAACTAAGCTAAGCTAAATGTGTGGCTTAAAAATAATTCTTTGATCATGCATGAAAAACAAATAGGGACTGTAACTGTCAGTCTTTGCACATCTTCCAATCCAATCCAACTTTATTTATAAAGCACTTTAAACAACCTGTACAGGACCAAAGTGCTGTACAGTAAATAAATTAAGAAAAATAGATAAAACAAAACAGCAACATAAAAAATAAGAACAAAATAAAACACATAATAAATAACAGCCCTATATTAAAACAATACTAAAGAACATATAACTAACTAAACCACCAAGAGTAAGGAGAGCTAAAGCAGATATCTGATAAGGTGTCAAAGGCCAGGGCATAGAGACGGGTTTTCACAAGTGATTTAAAAACAGACAGAGAAGAGGCCTGTCTAATCTCTAAAGGCAAATCGTTCCACAGTTTGGGAGCTGCTACAGCAAAAGCATGGTCTCCTGTAAGTTTATGCTTAGTCCTGGGTACATTCAGGAGCAGCTGATTGGCTGACCTGAGAGAGCGGGTGGGTGTATAAGGCAGTAGCAGCTCTGAGATGGGGCAAGGCCATGGAGGGCTTTAAAAGCAAACAAAAGAATTTTAAAATGAATCCTAAAATTAATCGGCAGCCAGTGGAGTGAAGCTAAAACTTCCGAATGCCAGTTAGTAGACGAGTGGCAGCATTTTGCACCCTCTGGAGGTGAACGATGGATGAAACATTGACCCCTATATAAAGGGCATTACAGTAATCCAGCCAGGTGGTCACAAAGGCATGGATTACGGTCTCACAGTGTTGTCGCGAAAGAATTGGCTTTATTTTAGCCAGCTGCCTCAGCTGGAAGAAGCTTGATTTTACGACTTACGCCTTAATTTGGCTGTCAGACTTGAGCTCAACGTCCACGTTGACCCCCAGGTTCCTGACAACTTGCTTTTTATACTGGTCCATGGAATCAAAGTACACATTGGGGGTCCCAGTAGGGTTACCAAGAACCATCACTTCAGTCTTCTTATCATTAAATTTTAAAAAGTTAAGAGCCATCCAGGCTTTAATGTCATCAAGACATTGAAGTAATGGCTGCACAGAGTATGTGCCTTTTTTCTTTAGAGGGACATAGATCTGACAGTCATCAGCATAAAAATGAAATGCAATGCCATGTTTTCTAAGTATAAAACCAAGAGGGAGTAGATACAACGAGAAGAGGAGGGGGCCTAGAACTGAGCCCTGTGGGACACCAAACAGTAGAGGAGTGGAGTGGGAGACATGGTCACCGAGACTGACACAAAAGGTTCGCTCCACCAAATAGGACCTGAACCAGTCCAGTGCTGTACCTCTGAGGCCCACCCATTGCTCCAAATGAGAAAGTATCTGAACAGAGACTGAGGGATCATGAGTAAAAGGACAGATTTAAGCCCTAGTGAAGGAGACCTTCTCAAGAAAAAAGTGTAAAAAATTCTCACATGCTACAGGATAGGGCTAGATACAATCTGTCTGTGGTGCATTAAGAACAAAGTCAATGGTCTTAAATAAAACACGAGGATTGTGAAAATTTGACAGAATTAAGTCACAGAAGTGTTTTCTTTTGGCATCTTTTACAATTGATTGATAATGGCGCCAACAGTCCCTTAATATCTGAAATGACACTTGCATTCTGTCTTTTTTCCACTTGCGCTCAGCTCGGCGACACTCGCGTCTGACAGCTCTGGTTGTGTCGTTCAGCCAGGGCTCTGATTTAGTTTTAGGCTGTCTGGTTTTTAATGGATCCACTGTGTCCAAAGCAGTCCGGCAGGTGAAGTAAAACCATGAGCTAAGCTTCTCAGTCTGGCTGTTGAAAAGCTCTGGGATTTTACAGATCTGGTTAAACACTGCTGTAAACTGCTCAGCAGTGGAGGAGTTAATAACACGACAACGACGAGCAGCAGTGTGAGGTTTAACTGTGGCACAGACTAGGGCAACTTCAAATATCTCAGGCACATGGTCAGAAAACACAGCGTCACAAATCTCTAAGTTAGAAACAGGCAAACCATGAACAAGGTCAAGTGTGTGTCCACGTTCATGTGTGGGGCCGGCCACACATTGCACAAGATTAAAAGAATCCATAAGGTTTAAAAAGCCCTTTACCATGGGCATATCAGGACAACACACATGAATATTAAAATCTCCAGCAATAAGAACATGATCATATTTTGGCATGTATTCAGCCAAGAAGTCAGCAAAGTCGTTCACAAAATCTTTATTGTATTTTGGAGGGTGATAAACCACCGCACACAACACAGTGTGAGAGCAGCCCAGCTCAAACACACTGGGTTCAAAGCTGGTGAATTACAACGGTTTTGATAGTTGCCTACATGTATAACGACTTTTAAAAATCGTTGCTATTCCTCCTCCTCGGCCCAACATCAGCGGGGAATTAAAATGGCAGCAATCGTCAGGTAAAAGTTCAGAGAAGATGCTGCACTCACCTGCGCTCAGCCACGTCTCACACAGACGGAGAAAGTCCAGTCCTCGGGATGTGAAAATATCCTTCAGGATAAAAGTTTTCTTTGTTAGGGACCTAGCATTAACCAAGCCGATTCTGACAGGAAGTGATGCATCTGCGTCGTTAGCCGTCTTGGAAGCCTGACACAGAGGTTGCAGTTTCCGCAGATTCACCCCGCGCCAGCGGGGACGAGGAGAGCAGGGTTTTCGGGGCTGGAAGGTCCCATCAAGGCCAACAACCAGTACCAGCCAGGCATCGACAGGTTCCAGCGAACGCCGAGGGATAGAGAAGTGAAGCACCGCTTCGTGTTTTCCATAGTGTAGGGCCTTGCCTTTCAGATGCTTGCAGAGATGTTTGTACCTTATGGAGAAATCCTGAGAAATGAGTTGTCAAACCTGGCTCATATAAGCAAATGCATATACTGTAAAACCATGGATTTCAAAGTGGATTTTCTTTAAAATGATACAGTAAAAGTTGACCAAATTTGGTGGAGGTATAGTGTAGGGCCTTGCCTTTCATGTGCTAGCAGAGATGTTTGTACCTTATCGAGAAATCCTGAGAAATGAGTTGTCAAACCTGACTCATATATGCCAACGCATGTACTGTAAACCCATGGATTTCAAAGTGGATTTTCTTTAAAATGCTACAGTAAAAGTTGGCCAAATTTGGTCAAGATATAGCCTAGGCCCTTGCATTTCAGGGGGTACCAGATATGTTCGTATCTTAGGGGATAATCCTGAGAAATGAGCTGTCCAACCTGACTCATAACATAAAATTACATGGATTTCAAAGTGCATTCTTTTAAGTGGTATATTAAATCTGACCAGATTTGTTTAGGAAATAGCCTTGAACGTTGTCTTTCAGATGACATATGACTTGTTCATACATTATGGGAAAGTAAGACATAATTGCATTTAAGTATATCCTGTACTTTGTACATACGAGTACTCACCTGTTATTTTCCTTAACCATAATGTACGGCTGATACCGTAATGTCATGTCTATGCGTGCACCTCACATTTTAAGCGCGGATGATTTGACCTATAAGACTGGAGCTGCCCCTTACTGATATTTCAAGCATACTGCAGGCTACTAGTAATGGGTTTGCGTCAACCATCTTTAAATATTGTTTCAATGTCACCTTTGCACCATTTACAACACTGTATACTGTGTACTGTATACCGTAATAAGCAGTGTACTGTTCATGCTACGTATTTTCCCTGTATGTGACAGGTGAAAATCTATGAGTGAAACGGTAATAAACAGAACACAGAAAAGACATAAGCGATCTCTTTTCTAGCATAGCAAAGTTACAACAAGCAATTTGATAAGAGCTAATGTTAATCATTAATTACAAATGTTACGCTAGCATATATTTCCATGTCTATTGCAAATTAGCATCACTGCAATCCAGTGAGTGACTGTTTGCGTATGTCCTGTTGCACATTATCGAACTAAAACAGCACATAGATAATAAATAAGTCAGTCACGAATAAGTCACTCACAGCCATTGCTTTCAAAAAATATAAGACACAGGAAAACTTTAACCTTGTGCACATCCGTACTTTTCGGGCTACTGGAGGTTCCCTATCCCACAATACAAAACACAGTCGATCACAAGTTCAGTGTATACTGATATGTCATATCAAAATAAAAGTAAATTACTGCAAACAATATACAACCTTCCTTCACTGACCCAAATAAATTGGAGAGCAGAAGAAGCAGAATAGAATAGAAATGCTGCATTGCCCTTTCCATGACCAAAGTTCTCGTGAAGCATACAATGCAGACTGGTTGGAGAACTGTTTGTATGTCCAGGTGGTCGGTAAACAGTTAAGTCATTAAGTGAAGAATGTCTGTATAAGGTTTTCCAACAAAATATTTCCTCTGGAACAGCCGCAACAGTAATGTCAACAATAACAAGATATGTCTATGAAATGATCAGGGAAATGATCAGGAATTTGAAAAAGACTCAGGGAACTGGCACACCGACCAACATTCCCCAGTATCCTGTTAGCAAATGTTCAGTCACTGGAAAACAAGTCAGACAATACCAGGGAAAGGATAAAATACCAGCGGAACATCCTTTGTCCCACTGATACATGGCTCACGTCATCGGTACCGGACTATGCAATTTGTCGTGTTAATTCCCACTCTGGTCTTTGCATGGATAGAATGGAAGAATCTGGCAAAAGAGAGGAGGTGGTGTGTGTCTCATGTCATGGAAATGCCTAACTTCTGTCAACACATTACATGTACCACCAAAGGAGAAAGGGCACTGGGCCATTGTTACTCTTTATTCAGAGATGGATACAAAGTTCAGCTGCTCCCCCCATTTGGCAAGTCAGTTCACGATGCCATATTCTTCATGCCACTATATAAACAAAGACAGAAACAGGAAGCTCCGGAATCCAAGGAAGTCATACACTGGACGGTCCAGAGACCGCTCTTCAGGACCAGCTGAGTGATGTCGGCTGGGACATATTCTAGCACAGCTCAAATGACATGTTTACTGAAGTTGTGCTTGGTTTCATCTGCAAACTAACAGACAACATACCTAAAGTTACTATAAAAATATACCCAAACCAGAAACTGTGGATAGACAAAACCATCCAGGATGCAGTAAACACGTACACTGCTACTTATAATGCAGGGCTCGCGTTTAGAAATACAGTCTATTATGAAATCGCCTCCTATAACCTCTGGAAAAAGGTGAAAGAAGCCAAAAGATGTTACAGGGAAAAACTAAAATTACAGTTTGTACAGCCCAACACCAGAGGAATGTGGCAGGAACTACGAGCAATAACAGAATATAAAAGGTCTACCCCAGAAATGCCAAGGCTGACCAGGCTGGCAGAGGAGCTAAATCCCTTCCACGTATGCTTCAAGGTGAACCCCGCTAATCCTAGCCAGGGGAATACTGCAGCCGCAGTGAAAGCTCCAGCAGACCACAAAATCATACTTGCTATCTCCAAACAGAGCATGCAAGGAACCTTCAAAAGATGGAACACCACGGAAGAACCAAGTTCAGAGGGCATACCAGGATGGTAGGGGTGGAGCCGAATCCGAATACGGTATTCGGAAAGGCACAAATAACGTGTTTTTTACGCATACTTATTTCGAACAAATACTTTAAAAAATATTTGTATTCGGGAACAAGAAAAACTTTATATTAAAAAGCTGCGTTTCCTCATGAGACCGCAGTGCATGCCCGGATAAGTGAGTGAGTGACGTTCATGAGTCCGTGGGTGGGGGGGGTAAACGAGGTGACTGACACAGGCTGCTCCACACAGCAACAGAGAAGGCTCGGCTGAACGAAAAAAGACTTAATTGCATCACTATTTTTGTTGAATAGATTTTTGTACCT
The DNA here is from genome assembly GCA_026777985.1 of Mormyrops attenuatus. NCBI lineage: Eukaryota > Metazoa > Chordata > Actinopteri > Osteoglossiformes > Mormyridae > Mormyrops > Mormyrops attenuatus. Next base: position 11,789 of record JAODKC010000285.1, read on the forward strand.
GGGTTCCGGAGGCAGTTTATAACTTTCGGGAAGCGGAGTTTGATCGGGAGATTATTCCATTACGCTGCATTATTTACGACTGCAGTCGGGTGCGCTCATGTTCGCTCTGTTTACGTAGCTCTGTTAGCTCGGTAATTTAGACAATAGGCTGTTGACATAGTAACGTTAACTTTCGGTTAAAAAGGTTGGATTTTTACGCCTATTTTGAATTTTACTCGAATACAAATACAAATACAAATACTTTCCCCCCCCTCAAAAAATACAAATACAGATACAAATACCGGCTGCTTTGCACACCCCTACAGGATGGGTATTGAAAACCTGCGCCAACCAGCTAGCTCCAGTGTTCGCAGTAATATTTAATCAATCCTCTCCATGTAGTTACCCCTGTGGCAGTGAAGTGCTTTGAGACCAGTGAAGAATTTCATATGCACTACACTAGCCAAAGCCTTGTGCCCCAGACAATTTGCATACCTTGCATTAATCCTAACAGATCCACTACAATAGAAGGACAATAGAACAATATAGGACAATAGAAGCAGGAACTATGTGAGAAATTACAGCTCAGCATTCAATACCATAGACCCCTCCAGGCTTATCACCAAACTCAGGGACTTTGGACTGAACATCTCCTTGTGTAACTGGGTGGTCAACCTTTGGGAGGAAGCACTAAAGAAATCTTACCCAGATCAAGATCAACTTTGGTGGAGAGAGAGGACAACTTTAGCAAATAACTAAAGAGCTGTCCTGGACCCTGCACACAGACTTCTTAGTGTGGAAGGCATGCCAGCACCTCTATGATCTTAGGCACCTCAGGGACTTCAAGCTGCCTACCTGAATGAGGAATGATGCCGTTTCAGGGCCAGGAAAATTAACAAGGACCCCAGCCACCCCAACAATCGCTTCTTCTCTCTACTGAGATGGGGGAAAATGTTACAGCTGCCTGATGACCAGCACTGAAGAACTGAGGAAAAATATCTTCTCTCAGTAGATATGGATCCTAAATGAGGACAGCATCTAGGACTGTACATTTCCTCCCAAGAGTACTACTTCTGTACAACCCCTTGCACCGCTGGAATGTAAATACCAACCTTATTTATTCATTACTCTGCACCAAGTCTGCCTGACTTGCACATATTTATAGCTGCTTATAGTTATTTATAATCTTGTTTGATGTTTATTGTGTTTTATGCCCTTATAGTGTGTGCAGCGTGTGGTTCAGTGGGTTAAGCAAGTGTGCCTGGTTCAAACCCAGCCTCAGCACGTCTGTGGGTCCTTGAGTAAAGCCCTTAACCCCCAGCTCCCTGGGTGCCACTATAGGTGGCAGCCCTTCACAGACAACTTACTCTACAAAGAGCAAGTTGAGGGAGGCATAAAAAGAGAATTTTCCCATGGGGATCAATAAAGTATCAAGTATTATTATACTCATGTTGCAGGCAGGAAGACCAGCATTTTTGTTATGACGTGAGGACATGACACAGATGGGAATGAAGGTGACGATCCACTGATGGCTCCAAGACAAAAGTGGGTTTATTAAAGAAAACAGAACACACTATGCTAAAATACAAAACAAAAGGATCACAAGGGGTTAGAACTAAGCAGGGGAAGATAACTAATAGAACCACAAATGACCAACAAAATGAAACAGGTAACATGGCAAACAAAACTAAAAAAACAGGTAGAGTAAACAACACAAAACAAAATACATGCAGGAACATACAGTGGCACAAAGAGTAACTTCTCACACAATTACTGACTAGAGAGTAAAACAAAGGCAAGCACTTAAATACAGAGGAACACCAAGGAAAACAGGTGCAACTAATAATGAATTACCTATACAAAAAGGACAACAAGGAACAGGGGGGGCAGATTACACTTAAATGAGCATGAAACTAAGGGACCTTAAACCAAAACTAGAAATTACGAGGCATAACACAGAGGGCTGAATATGCTTAGACAAAAACTAAAATGACACACAGGACACAAACAGGGCAATCCAGAGAGGCAAAATAACTACAAACACTAGGAACAACAAAACAATCAATAATTAAACAAAACAGGTGAAGCTTGCTTTGAATGCAAGTCTGTAGGACTATTGTCTCTATACCACACACTCATCCTCTTGGGCCATATGGCAGTCCAAGGAGCAGTGGAACACACAAGGATTAGACAGAGAGAGAATAGGCAGGATAGCCAGTAACACCTGCTGGCCAAACAGGGTAGAGCCACGAAGGGTAGGGTCGGACAGGCGCTGATCCTGACAATTTCATTACACACTATACACACTGTTTGGCTGTGTATGACAAAACTTTTACTTGACTTTGACAAAACAGTGCAGACAAACCACTTGCTTTTGCTCAATATCTTCTCAGTCGAATTGAAAATGTTTCCATACAGTGGAAGGCAAATGTCTTGTGGAGACCAGTTTTGTTCATTTTACTCACACACCTATTTCTGTTAAATTTCTCACAAATGCTCCACACTGTATGAGTGAGTCTCACAGCAGGAATGAGAATGATGACAGGCTCAGAGCTCATGCAGTGTAAGCTTTACACTGATTTTTTTTTTGACATACACTAGCCAATCTTGAAAAGGAACGATCATTAAAATTGCAAAGTTTGTGTAATCCAGCTTTGGATTTGATGTGTCTGGTTGCAGGGGAGTTCACTCATATTGGGAGTTGAGCAAATATGAAATCAGGCCCCTTTCTCTTTTACTACCATATTGATCTTTTTTTTTTAAAAAAAATCTGTATCTGAGGTATTGGCGTGGTGGCTCTGAGGCTAGGGATCTGTGCCAGCCATTGGAAGGTTCCTGTTTCAAATCCTGTGAATGCCTGCAGTAATTCTACTTCGTTGGGCCCTTGAGCAAGGCCCTTAACCTGCTTCATCCTGGTTATGATGTTAATCTACATCCAGCCTTATAAGGAGGTCCTCCAACTTACAGGGAAAAAAACTTGGGGATTGGTGGCAGGATAGGCAATCCAGCCATTGGAAAAAAACTCATGCTGGTCCCAACAGGTCTCCCCTGTTGTTAGTCATGACTTTTATGTTGTAAGGTGTAGTGTGACCATGTGCTTATGTTGCTGAGGTGTTTTTTTCGGTTCCTACA
>JAODKC010000287.1:0-14874 GCA_026777985.1 Mormyrops attenuatus
GGGGGTGTGGGGGGGGGGGGGCACATCAGGGGCTCAGCGTAGGGCAGGTCATGCTGATACATTCCATCTGTCCCTTTGTGGGAGCAAGAGGAAACATCACTTTATATACTAGGCAGGACACTGAAATCCATCTTAACTTGTTACCATTTATCTTGCTAGCCTGATTTTGCTTTTATTTCTCTTCACCTATGTTGTGCTGTCAGAGTAGGAGTCCAGTCCTCGTAAGGCATAAAATGGGACAGCCTGTACTGGACAGGGGAGCCTCATGCCCAGTAAGCCAATTACTCTGGCCTCTGTCCCCATTTCAGGTGCGTTTGTTTGCCACCCCCAGTTGGAACGGATCTCACACCATAGAGGGACACCTCAAAACATCACAGGGACATTTTTTAACACTTATGGAAAGTACACTGTCCTCTCACTTTGTTTGCAGTTTTAATTTTAAGATTTAATTCCCATTTCCAGGGTTCACAGTAAGGCGAGGTACTATTTCATCACACGGTGTACCACGGCACTGGACAAAGCCACCCCACTCCTGAGGCAAAGAAAACCCAGATCAGATGAGTGTGGGGTTCTGTCAAATGGCTGTAATTGTGAAACTTTGCATCGCCTACCACAGACGAAGTAATTATCTCAGTCATAATTACCAGGGAGCAACAAAATACCAGAGTGTTTCTTCCATGTTTACAAGTGTGACCCATTTATCAGTTACGTCTTTGGAAATTGTGAAGAAAAATCATTTGGGAATAAACGTATCACGGTTAATTCAAGGACGTCTTGCTTTGAGTGTGCAGTTGTGTGTATAGACAGCCTGTTCTTTACATTTGAATACCATCTGTTCTGCAGCCAATGACATGTTTCGCCTATGTCTCCATTAATCCACCCATCACACGTCGTTGCTCATCCAGGTCATCACAATCCTGGATGCGTTCCAGCATACGCATGGCACAAGGCAGGGGACCCCCTGAATGAGATGGCAGTCCTTCACTGGGTACACACTCACGCCAAACACCAGTTAACCTACAGCACATATTTTTAGACTGTGGGAGGAAACTGGAGAACCCAGAGTACATTTCTGCAAATGCGGGAAGGAAATGCAGACTCATGCTAGTAAAAACTACTAAAAACAGAACTATTAAAATGTTCAAATTCTTTTGGATAAAGGCATGGTGGCTGTAAGAGGTGGACACCAGAAGAGATGGTTCAGTTCCGAGATCCAAGCAGCCCCAGAGTGCATGATCATGCTTTTCATAATTGCCATATAACCATAATATAACTCCATGAATATGGGTGGGATTTCTGTGATGACAGTATGAAATCACGTTGAACTTTTCATTTCAAGTGGGCAGCATTTACGCTTATAGTTTTACTTACACAAAAATGTTCTGGGGGCATAAGGAACAATGATTGGTTCTGAGGAGGTGGGTCAAATCAACTAGAGGAGGTGGGACCAAAACATCTGATTGGTTGGTTCCACCTCCTCTAGTTGTTTGGACCCACCTCCTCTACACTTTGATTAGTTATCACTCTAAGCATTTACAGTTAAGGCAGCCAGCACTGGAGCTGAAGTGTATGTGCTACAGTTCAGGGAACCTTGTGTCCTGAGCTCGCTCACTAAGGCCCCAGCACAGTTCAACACTGTGACAGGTCCGATTCCCGTCGATTGGCTCAAAAGGCAGGCTAATGAGGCAATATCGACCGGCTTTATCTCATTACACCATCATAGTCATTCGTACTAACAAACCTCTACCGAGCTGACCTAAATGAGTTTGAGCTCCATTCTCACACTGGGCAAATACAATCTTCTAAAAACCATTAGCAATTTAGCAGTGCCAGTGAACAGAAAAAAACTTCTCCCTGATAGATGGCTGAAATGCTCAGGCGATGTGGTTATCTCAGAGTACCAAGAGCTACTGTTAAGAATGCTGGCACTGCGTATCCAGGTTCCTGTATCATCTTTTACAAAACCATGTATTTTTTTAGCTAGTCTTCCCAAAGTAATCTAATTTTTTGGCATTCTAGTTAATTGCTAATTCTGACCTTCTGATCAGCATTTGGTTTCTGGCTCCAAAGAGGCCCTCTTCATTACAGCGTTACCGACATGGAAGTTGTGTAGGTTGTTAACACATTCCTTAATATATGTAAGTTTTTCAGTTCTCTGCGCTTACAACTTTAAGCAAACGTCTCTTAACTGCATCAGAGTATGCATTCAATTGACTCTAGTAGATTAAGCAGGTGTACAGGATGGCGTATTGACAGATTAACTGACTGACACTTACTGCTTCAAGGAGGGACAATAGACAATTATTAAGTGATCTTGTAAAGTGGCTATCGATCGTTGTTTGAAGAGCAGGCAGAAAGGAATTAGCAGGGCTTCTGGATGAAGACTATCAACTCCTGTGAGTCTGGACAATACTAGCACATGGTAATGCTGAGCCTGGGCTTTTCCGGGGTGGGGGTGGGGGGGGCTCTTATTGACATGCTCTGGAAAGTAGGCTGGGTGGTTCCCTAACACATCACCCACAGTCCCAAACACAGCGGTTCGTCAGCCTCATCGGCCTGCAGCGCTGTCGATTGAAACATGTAAGCTAAGGAGCACATGCTGATTACAGCCCTTTGCCACACCTGGCACACCACCTCAGGGATGAGAACCTGAGGGCAGCCATGCAGTGCAAATGGACCAATGTGAGTTTTTTTCTGGTAGCTGGAGTACCAAATTTCCCTGTAAGTTGGAGGACCTGCTTACAGAGCTGGATATAGATTAACATCACATCCAGGACAATGTAATTGCAGGTTAAGGGCCTTGCTCAAGGGTCTAACAGAGTAGGATTACTTATGGCATTCACAGGATTCAAACCAGCAACCTTCCGATTACTGGGACAGATCCCTAGCATCAGAGGCATCAATCCACCACAGGATTTTCAGCTAGCAGACCTGCTTATGAATGGATGGACCCTTAGTGACAGGAAGTCTGCATTCTTAGCTCAAAGTGAGTCTATCGGGAATGGCAAAATGTGCAAGATGCAGCCAAAGGACATCATGCATCGTAGCTTTCTCCATCAGCTCCATACCCAGCATGTGATGGCTAAACCATCCTGCATTTCACTGTGACTCTTAATAGTGCTACCAACACTGTTGCATTCTTAACTGCCCCGTCTGCCATTAACTTACTGCTTCTCACCCAAATTCTGACTGACGGGTGTCAATAGCAGCATCAAGGCAGGAAATTAGCAGCAGGAATCAGATAATGGATGTAAATTAAGTTGGGAATGCAATTAATAGGTGATTCAGTACAACCAGAAGAGTCATTATAGATTAAAAGACCACTTTTAATTATATACAAAAGAGAACTGCAAAGTTTTAATAGTTTTAATTATGGTAGGTATTGTGCTATGACGTGACTTGACAATAAGAGAAGTTAATTTTAGAATGAGATCAACAGTCATACAGCATATATGAGAGCAATAACTATAAAGGCAGGTGTTAATAGCTGCAAGAAAATTAATATGGATATTTTTAGGCACACATTGATGCTGTATGTCTTGATTATTATATCACATTTGGCATGTTTATGAGTTTTGTAAGACGGGATTGATGATCTGGGCCTCCTGGGGTGGGGTGAAGTCTGGTGATATGCGGATTGGCTAATCAGTTAACTCCATTAGTGCATCTCCTTGGCCTTGCTTGTCACACATACAGTAGACCATTGAAGGTATAGAATCATGTAAATGACTGATACTGGACATGCAGTGTCAATAGGTTGATGGTCAACAGCTGCAGTGTGTCTTTAATGGGTGTTAGCTGTTGGAGAAACAGGGAAGAAGGCAGTAGTGCAGTGTAATGTGTAGAGGCTCATTGCCATTCTGTGTCTGTAACGACAGTTGCATCAATATCCAGAATTCCCATGCAGAGATCCTAATCCAGCCAACTACAGGGGTACCCATGCATTTCCAGTTGCCTGGACAGGGGGACTGTCACCCCCAGTGTAGGCCGGCCCACAGAGTCTGACCTCAGTCAGCCCAGGACTTGACGAGCCTCCCTTTGGGCAAGATAACTAAAGAATTGTTAGATTTTACGCTTGAAGTCTGAAGACATGAAGCGTAAAACAAAATGTTCTTTCTGTCCAAGGACATCAATCTTGTCGCTGCCTTAAGACCCTGAGCCCTAAAACAGAGCGTTCCTCTGCCAGCTTAAGTAAAGCTACATAAAGGCATCAGTCCTCCCGGATGCAGGTCAGGGTTCATTAGCTAACAACCTGATAAAATTCTCTGTCTGAAGTAATGAATGTTTAGTTTACAGGTTACGGCTATTTGCTCACAGTCTTAGCTCTTCTCTTTGGCCGCCCACCCCGCACAGGAAACCCAACTGAACTCAATGATTACCCTTCTCATCTGAGGCTCACTGAAATATTTTCCAGAAAAATAGCAAGAAGTTCTCACAGAAAGTATTTTAAACTTCTACGAACATGTTCTTTAGTCTTTAAAATGGTCTGTTGGAGACACTTTTGCAGTTTTTTTGTGTAAAGTTATCAAGTGTCAACCATGCTGTGGGGATTATCACTCCAGACCCAGATCCTGCAGCTGGTGGGTTGATGAATCACTTGAATGGGATGGAGATCACATGATTTTAATACTGGATGCATTAAACACTTTCCTCCACTATGTGCAGGGATTAACATAACTGGTACGCAAGTATGCAATCTATTTTGAAAGCGATACGCGTGGCAATCGATTGTTGTAACAGCGTGAATGCGTACGTATTTTATGCGCATGTGCGCCGATATGACAAGAAATTACTGTGCATTTTAACTTTTATATGCTGATTCGTACTTCATTTGCTGTATAGAGATTAAAATGCACAATAATTTCTTGTCATATCGGCACAAATGGACATAACATACGTACGAATTCACGCTGTTACAACAATCGATTGCCGCACGTATCGCTTTTAAAGGTGATTGCATACTTGCGTACCAGTTATGTCAATCCCTGGCTATATGTCTCTTTAAAATAGTCAAACAAATGCATCGACGCTTATAGCCCATCTATGTTCACTGCTACACTGTTTGTCAGATGGAGATGTTTTACATTTCTAAATCACTGCAGTAATCAGCAGATTTTTCAAATGCTTAAAATATCAGGGTTTAGTGTCAGTGTGGTTTAGCGTCAGCCTCCGTCCAGGTGGTACCCTGCTTTATTGGGTGTAACAGAAGCTTCCATCCATGGATCCCACGGGGGGAGGGGACTGGAGCCTGCATGCCAGGCAGCACAGGACACCAGACTGCAGCACATCAAAGAAGGGCTGCCAGTTCTTCACTGGGCACATACACTCAGACATTATGGGCAATTTAGAGACACTAATTAGCCTGACTGTGGGAGAAATGCAAACACAGGATGAATTCCACACACGCTGAGCACGGGGGGATTCAAACACCCAGTCACCCTTCAGGGGTTGGAATCCTGTCCAGGGTGTCCTCGTCCTTCCTGGTACAGTATAGACTCCAGGCTCACCTCACCCCACTACTAGATAAGCAGCTGGAAGATTGATGAATGTTTTGCTTCTTATTTTGCATATGTTATGTTAAGGTAGTCAAATGATATTTTAAGTTAATCGCATTGGGTGGGAAGGCAATAAGCACAAAACACAGCAGCCAACAATGGATAGCGAACAAATAAAAAATAAATGGAAAGAAAAACACCACTACAGCCTAACACTTAGACATGTATAATTTTATGGGCTCGAGGTAGAATTTGTCGACTAAAGTGGCACAGCGCATTGATGTGCCGTTAGCATTTGCGAAGCAGCGTAATCACATGCATGTAAAGCTGTCCTTGTATCTTGTGGTCTGAGTGCTTATTGCTTTCAGATGCCTGGCACCATTTATGATGTGTTCTGCTGCTGTGAGGTGCGTGCCTGTGACGCTGGGAGTCGTTTTCAGCACCCTCGACAGCGCTTTGAGGGGTTCTGCCAAACAGCTGCCATGCCAGGATGTTATGCAACCAGTTAGAATGGACTCCAGTGAATGTGGCCAGCGCGGCCGCTGGCAGACGGGCCATCCTCAGACTTCTGATGAAGTAAGGATGTCGGCTGACCTTTGTCACTTGAGGTGTGGTGTGACCAAGTGAGGTTTTCAGTGATAGCGAGTTCCAAGAAATTGGACCTGCTGATGAACTTCATAGTATCCACACCAACGTGGATGGGAGTCAGCAGAGCCTTCTGCTTCCTCTCACTGACCGGTGTCTTAGTCTTACTGGTGTTTAAGGAGAGATCATTTCCTGGCAGCGCCCTGTCAATAGCCTAACATCCTCCCTGTAGGCAGTCTTATTGTTATTCTGAATAGTACTGCAATGGTGGCTGTGTGTGGCCAAACAGTCGTTAGTAAACAGTGAGTATGGCAAGTGGTTCAGATCACTGCTCGTGAGGTACAGAGGATTATAGTGAAAGGGGTGTTTCTGCCAGTACCCCTTCGCTGCAGTCTGCAAGTGAAGAAGTCCATAAGCCATTTGTAGGAAGAGGTGTTGAGGAAGAGCTTGGGGATTGGTCTGGATGGAATTACAGTATTAAATGCTAAGCTGAAGTCTATGAAAGAGTAGCCTTCCATGGAAGATTTTATTGTCCAGTGGTCCCGGGTGGTTTACTGGGGGTATGTGATATACCGTCCACTGTGGACCGGTCGTGACTTGTGTACAAATAGACGGTGGTCAGAACTGTCTGGGAAGATGCTCTACTCCTTAAAAACACCAACAAACTGTAACTGGACTTTCTTCTGTTTTAAAGACACAACCTAGCACTCCAGACTGGCAACTTTGACTTGAAAAAGTGGGAGAAGAACATGCAGTATTAGTATGATGAATTTGAAAACATGCACCTGATTAATTAATGGCATTATAGTTAATTAAAACGCAACCTGGGAGTTAAAGATGTGCAACTGGAGGGGGGAGGGGCGTGATATATTTAAAGTAGTACCAAAGGGCTGTGACATGTTCAGATAAAGTTCAATGGGTACAGATTTTTTGGGAGCAGAGTTGAAGGGTGGTGTATTGAGTTGGGGCTTCTTTAGGTAGAAGTAGGGAGTGTGGTGTACTCAACTGGATGCTACACATAGTAGGAATGTCAGCATGGCGTAGCCATGGCCCAGGCACACAACATACAGCCAAGCTGTAAAAGGTCCAGCACTTTCCCCCCCTCAGACTGGTCCAGCACACTCAGGCATTATACAGCAAAAGGGGACCCCCGGCTCAGACGCACAGGACTGCAGCTATGCTGTGGGGCAGTGCTCAGTTCTCCAGCTTATTAAAATGGGAATTTAATAAAATCTGTAATATTACCACTCAAAACCCTCAATTCTCTGCAGCCCTTCTCAATCTCTTCTTATTAGGGTTTTCGGGATCCCAAAAGAAGGCTTTTGTTCGACCGACTTCTTAATTAATTTGGCCTGATTGAGCTGCTGGGGAACAGTGACACAGATATCACATTTCTGAAAAGTTAAAAGGCCACAAGTTCTTGTTTAACTGAGCTGCTCGTCTCTCGGCCACATATTGGTAATATGGCTTTAAGTGCAAAGGCGTTGGTCAGAGGAAAAGGCAATATGCACTGACGTACTGAGAAAATGCCTTGGTTAAAATATTTTAAAACCGTGTATTAAAACACCCTGTTGCTGTCACAGTGAAACAGCTTCTGATCAAAATTAGTCAATTCTGTTTAAAAGTAACAACACTGACACCCTTCATTAAGCCTGATTTGGTTTGGAAACTCATTCCGATTGTTTCAATTTCCCTTTCTTTCATAAAGCATTACGATGTGCATTGTTGGGTAATAATCTAGATTGTAATTAAATCCAGCAGCATTTTCCTGCTTGGGAATAATGCCTTATAAGCAGGAGACGCAGTCATTTCCTCTTGCTCAGTGTGCTAGAAAATCCAAATGCTCAAGAGTCTAACTGACAGGTGCTAATTGATCTAGATGCAGATGGTTCATATAAAACAGCCCCATGAATCCACTCTAGGTCTTCTAGATATTTTTGAAGACTGAAACAGGCCTGTTTATTTGTTTTAACATCCATCCTCCTCAAATTCAACCCCAGAATAATGTGAGAATTAAGCCCCATACTGTTTCATTGCTGCTTCCAGAGAATGTGGCGTCAATGAAATGGTTTTAATACTCATTGTTGCTATTGTTCCGAGTCACAATATCCTTAGTGTTGTAGGTTTAGATTGAAGAAGCCAGGAGTAACATTTAGCTATGATGCGGCATAGAGAGCAGAAATGATATGCCACTGAATGATTAAGAAAATATGGCAGATTTCAGGGATACTGAACACAAAGTGAATCGTGGTACCGGGTGTTTAAATTCTAGATGTGAAAAATGGCACCGAAATGCAAGAACCTTCCATTGGGAAGAAGGACATTAAAGCCCAGTGTAACAGGGTGGCAGCAATAGGACACGCAGCTCCGGATGCTTGTCTTCTTGGGATAACATGCCTTTTCTTCTTAAATCTCTCACTGATCGGCGACGCTGGCTCCCTGATACGTAGTGAACATGTGTGTTCTTAAAGTGCATGCAGAGCGTTACTACCCCTTTAAGAATGAACGGGGTCTGACAGTGAACACAGGAGAAGCCGTTTAACCGTCCGTGGTCACTGCTCGCAATCGGGCCCGCGGCTTTCGCAGTGGCTTGCGAGGTAGGCAGTATTATCGCCTTCCTCTTATCCTGCCTCTCGCATCTCCTTCTGAGCACCTGAGGGACCAAATCTCTGGGGGGACTCGCATCTGGGGGTAGGGCCCACATCGAAGGGTTAGATGGAGCTGATCTGGAATGACTGACCCCCTCCCCCCCCCCATCACCAACTCCCTGAAGGACTAGAGGAATGGCTTTCAGAAAACACATCCTTAGCGATAGCACTGATCTTATCTTATGCCAGAACCTGAAGGGTAGCACTTCTCAAAGGAAGCCAGGTTTGGATGTTCTGGACATTTTCTCCGTCCTCCTAAGCGCAGGATGTGGGCTTGGTGAGTGTCAGTGTACACGGAACGCTCCGGAGCAGCTACCTGCATCACACCTCTGAGATTGAAAAAGCTTATCTGCGCTCGAGTGCAGAATATCAAAACGGAGCCCTATAATCAGCCTCAGAACAAGAATATTTTCTTCTCTTCCTATCTCTTTGGGCGCATGAATATGGCTAAGAGCGTTTTTTAAGATAAAAGACCAGACGAGTGTCTAAGCAATGCTAAAGTTACCCCTTCCCGTGAGAAGTTCCTTTTTTGAGGCTAGACAAAAAAAAAAATACAATCCTCTTAAATTACGGTTAAACATTTAGTTTGGTGTGCTGTTTAATATCCACTGGGTCCATAGAATTTAATTAACAGCCTGTAGCTATTTAGATAAAGAAAATGCCCATTGTTCATAAAAGTTGAAAATCACCACTCCAAAATTATGAAAGGTTTCTAAATTGACATTTAGCTGCTTTTCATGTACTTTTATCTTAAGAAACTTGTACATTTTTCTGCTGGATATCTATTGCAGGGGCGATGGTGCAGTGGTCCATCAGGCTTTCCTGAATTCACAGCCCTGTGCCATATGATGGACCGGCATCCCATCCAGAGTGTACACCAGCCCTGTGCCCTGTGATGCACCGGCATCCCATCCAGGGTGTACCCCAGCCCTGTGCCATATGATGGACCGGCATCCCATCCAGGGTGTACCCCAGCCCTGTGCCATATGACGGACCGGCATCCCATCCAGAGTGTACACCAGCCCTGTGATGCACTGGCATCCCATCCAGGGTGTACCCCAGCCCTGTGCCATATGATGGACCGGTATCCCATCCAGGGTGTACCCCAGCCCTGTGCCATGTGATGGACCGGCATCCCATCCTGGGTGTACCCCAGCCCTGTGATGGACCGGCATCCCATCCTGGGTGTACCCCAGCCCTGTGCCATGTGATGGACCGGCATCCCATCCTGGGTGTACCCCAGCCCTGTGCCCTGTGATGCACCGGCATCCCATCCAGGGTGTACGCCAGCCCTGTGCCCTGTGATGCACTGGCATCCCATCCTGGGTGTACCCCAGTCCTGTGCCCAGGCTACAGGTCCCTGTGACCCCTATCAGGATAAGAATTTGGAATATGGATGAATTTTGTAGCAATTCAGCTTAATAATATTGTTCAGAGAAAGTTTCTCCTGGAAAACCGCTATTTTAATGTGTCTTTAAACACCACTTCACCAAAAAGCTGGCTGTTCATTCTATCCACTGTATAAAATCTCAGTCTGTCAAATCAGCTAAAGCTAACAGTTCAATAACTCTGCTCCTCCCTGCCTACTGCGCGCATCCATCAAAGCCCTGTCTGCATAACGATGCACTCATCCGTCACATGGCTCCTCTCCCATGTTTGTTATTTTTTATTTGTTTATTCTTTGCGAAAGAGATGACGACCTTTTTTTCCCGGCCAAATGTGGAGAATATCAGCATGCAGCAGACACGGGGCCTAAGCTTCCAGTTCCTGAAGAACCGGGGGAAAAAAACAAATGCATTATGAGAGAATCCATGCGGAGAACAGCAGGGGGAAGGAAAAAAAAACACGCTACGGAGGGCTCCAGCGTGACTGCTTCGGGTTTGTAATAATTGCAGTCTGGGACAGCAAAATATCGGTAACAGATGTGCAATGGAAAATTGATAGGGACACCACCAGGAACGCTGTGTGAAGCCGTAAGGGCACAGCCCCGCGGATCGCAGAGCCGAACATACTAGATCCAGGCTTTTCTCAGTATCACTGTTGCCTTATTCAGCCAGAAAATACTGAAGCATAATATTTATGGATATCGACGTAGTGCCACCCATGTTGACTGCAGAGGGCGTCTGCTTATTCTGATAACTGCGGAGAAGGGCCTCTTACATGTATAAATACAACTTTGGTGGCATTAGTATGGAGCTTGTCCCTGGAAGTAGCTTCCAGAGCAGAGAGGAGTATCCTGGTCAGGACACCATCCCATCAAGGGCTTGTACACTCACGTGTCACATGACCTGAACAGGAAAAGCGTTTTACACAGCCCTCAAGTATGGATTTAAATGGATTTAGTAGATTAACATTTTGGCTAATTCTAATGTCTAGGACAAATTTAGAGCAATCTGTGTGCTATATACTTAAAGTCACATCGGTTTTAATCACTTAGGGAAATATGCTTGTGGTGTGTAGGGAAAATTTAAAAACTAAAAAATGACTGTATAAAAATATATTGAGGTTCATAGAAATTCAGAGAAGTATTAAATTAGTGCATTAATATTCCATGCCGGTAATTAAACTATTTACATTTGCTCTAGGTAATAAATTAGTGGGAATGAACTTAAATGTCATCTGTCCATCATCATCTCATCAGCTCTTCCAGCTCATCTGTCTTTTTAAAGGGGACCTGTTGGTTACGTTTGCTTTTGCGCGTATTCAAGCGCAGTCCTACGCCGTTAATATCGTAAATGTCCTCCAGAAGATTTCTGTTCAACAGACCGTTTGACTTTTTTCCCCATATAGACTGTAATTGGTGTTTCCGTGAGGGCGTTGTAGGCTGAGAGCAAAGGCGCCTACTTAAGGGTGAGGATTCGTGCTGATCACGGACCTCAAGAGCTGCCGCTCAAAAGTTCAGGATTTTGAAAGGGGTTTTTGTTTAGGTTGTTCAATGCCTGGATGTATTCATCTAAGTGATGAAGGCCGCTGTCTGAAGGCAATCCCATGTGGCAAACCGCCACAGATACTTCTCCTCACAGGTGTCAGGAAAGTCCCTGCTTTGCAATTGTATACTGAGTACACCCCACCAAGGCTGCAGGTAACATTCAGGTGTTCACATTGGCCATCCCTCCCCAGCGAATGTGTCGATAACAGCATAGTTCTCCACAACCTGGTGAGATCTGATCAGCACCAACCCACTGCCCCCAGCTGCCCAGTACTCAGTCATCGTCAATGCCTTGACCTTTGGTCACCTGTTAGAATTACAGAATTATTAGGGCAGTGAGGAGACACATGCAGTGCTCAAATAATGCAGATTAATTGGTTTCCTAACTGAAATCGTTACTTTATTCATAAGTTTACAAGAAATAAATATCACATTAGAAACAATCACTAGTTTTATGTAAAACATTAATTTCAAGTATTAATAAAATGGAACTCAAATTATGGGTCTAAAAGAGCTGTTCTGAGATAAAAAAAAAAAAAAAAAGTTAATTGACAAGCTGTCTCATTTGGGTGCTTTTTAATCAGTAACACCTTTGCAATAACATACAACACCGTTTGTGTTTAGTGTCACTTTGGGGGCCAATAACTACAACTGCAATTAATAGCAAAATGACGAGAACAGAGCTGGATGAGTCAATCAAAAAATTATGAGACTTAATGAAAAGAAATGTGTGTGCGGAAGATATGTGCGGGTCTGTTAAGCATTGCTTGTTAGTGAACTTTTGCTATGAAACCAATAAGTTTTGACATTTTTTATCTTTACCTTTTTACAGAATTAAGAAAGCATCCCATGACTTCCTGTGAGCATGTATATTTAAATGATCCACTAGCCCAAAACTGCTATATTAGCATCCCATCTGTGCCCTAACGAGGTCTCTCCAAACTGATTTGATTATCAACACAAATAATGTAAGTGCCGTTTTGGCAGCGTCTACTGTGTGTCTCTGTCACGGTGCCTATTCGATGGTTTCCAAGACGTCTGAGTTGCCCTTCTCATCGACCATGAAATTCCATCACCTGCTCTCTGCATAAGGACAAGCGATTTGTTAATCGATTCTTCCTGACTCTATCAAAAATGCAACTGTATTATTGTTGGCACATTAACCTGGAGCCTGCATCTGAAATCTGGCAGTTTATCATTTTTCTGAGCTTTGAAGGCTCCGACCTTTTAGCCTGCCATTACCCTGTATTCCTCACAGTCGTCCATCAAATGTATTGAACTATCTGAGGTCTGGGCACCTCATAATATGGGGATGGATTTGCACATTCAGGCCACAGGAGGAGGCTGCGTGTCACCAGCTGTAAGCAGGAATCATTTCAGCCTCAGGTCACCAGAGAACTTTGGAACAGAAATCTGAGTGAGGAGATGTCAGGCCACGAGTTGCACAGCTGAGGAATCCTCTCGCTCCTGAACCTCAGCCTCCAGGAATACAAAGTCACCTGGCCTCCAGTTCTGTAGGTCAGCTCTTATTGGGGGGCGGGGTTAAAATCCTCACCCAGCATTAATCATCTGGAGAACCAGACTTGGATTCAGCTGGAGCTTCTCTTCCCAGGTGGCTTGACTGGAAACAGGCCAACAGTTATGGCCCAAGCTGCCTGGAAGCGGTGAGGGAAAAACATGCCTCATCATAATGTAAACACTGCCTGAATCAGAACCGAAGAAAGAGACCAGTGGCGACGCTGTGATGGACGCAACTGTCACTTTTTATTGAGGTCGCAATATTGTTTCCCTGACAACCTGGATGAATGAGCCGTCCTCTATGAACGAGAATTATCCCCACCTTTGCACACACTTTGTTTTATTTGTCATTAGCTGATCTCGCTAACAATAACGCAAGTTAAAATTCTCCAAAAATCAGTTGTCCGGGAGCTGTAAGGATGTGCGATCTTATGGAAGAAGGTGCTGAATTATCCTCCAAGGCAGGAGCGGAATAAACCCGTACCTTATCTGTTCGTGCAGTAGGCTTTTATGCAACCAACGGAGCTGGAAGCAGCTTCTGCGGAGGCAATCTCCGCGAAACCGTCTATCAGCTGCTGCGAATTCCATGAAACGATTAATCAAATCAAACTTTATCAATACCCCAGCGTTTCTGCGGTTACTTTGAAGTGTCTCGCCGGAAAACATATTCACTCTCAGATTATACAAGCTCCTTCATTTGGGGAAAGTTGGAATGACTGCCATAGCTAAAGCGACGTTAGCATCACAAAGCAAAAAAATAAATAAAAAAACACCTTCCAAGTACCCTCTAATGGTCAGGAAACTTCACTCCGGCAACACGCCACAGTTAAGCGAGCCGCAGGCGAATCCGTGCCGGCTTGACAGTGTAGTTTTAGACACTTCTGGGTTTGGTATGAATGGCAAGCTGGTTCTGATAGCAAGGGGACATTTCTTTTGGGGATTGTCCTTTGCTTGCACTTCGGTGGAATGTTTACCATCTAGCAGGGAAGAGTCGGGTTGTCTCAGCCTTCTGTGGCAGCGGCGCCCCCTAGAGGCACTTGTGTGCAGTGCTGTGAGCTGCTCTGTTTTCTTTGGAGGAGCTATGTGGGGCAGTGTGATGGGGCACCAGCTGACAGGGCTGTATGCCTGACCCGATACCGGCTGCCTTTAGCCATCGCCGGCATTTAAATGAAGGAGCTGAGAAACTATAATCAACAGAAACAGGCTGGAAACAGGGAAACATTTAAAGGGGGGTAATGAAGAAAGATAAGCGGAGAAGGAATCAGTTAGCTCCTCAGACTATAATGGCATCTCATTTGTTTTCTTTAATGTGAGTACTAAAGGTACGATGCTTATTTAAGACTGTGGTTGGACACAAATCTTCTGCTTATATTTGTGAACCAGAAAACCATGGTGTCGTTTGTAAAGAGGAAGAACAGGGTTATGGTCTTAGGGGCACTGGGCCCAGCTGAAAGTTTCCTGCCCCCCTGAGTGGCCCCCCTCCCCTGTCACCCATTCAAAACCATCACTGGGTAATGATAAGGTTGGCTAATCTTATGTACCCCACTTTTAAAAAAAAGTCACTCTTTGGGGGACTGTGTCTTTGGGATGGCGTTTGCAGCAAAGGAATGCCTTTGGCTTTGTGCCCCTGGGGGGGGGGGGGGGGGGGGGGGGGGGGGGGGGGGGGGGGGGGGGGGGGGGGGGGGGGGGGGGGGGGGGG
>JAODKC010000288.1:0-14785 GCA_026777985.1 Mormyrops attenuatus
GACAATGGGTCCAAGGATTTCATCCCCATACCTAATGGCAGTCAAGGTGCCGTAGTCTAGCCTGTAGAGGTCTGTGCATCCCTCCATGGAATCCCAGAAGTTTAATTGACTTGATGCTATACTCTGATTAAAAACTGTTCCTTTAATTTTTTTGAGCAGTGTATATCCCCCCCAACAGATTTGTTTGTTTTTCAATTGAATTGTACAGGTTATAGGTGACATTAAGGGTAGGAAAAGTTTTTAAATGATTGATCGTGGTCTACTTCTCTTACTCACAAAAGCCTGGCATTTTAACAATTCTTATATCCACACTACGCAGTGTTTGGATATCCACTCTATGTATATGTGGAGTCTGCATGTCCGTTCATTGTATTTATGGAGTTTACATGTCCACTCTTTGTATATGCTGAATTTCCATATCCACTGTGTGCATATGTGATGTTTGCATGTGCACTTTGTGAATATGCAGAGCTTGAATGTCCATTCTGTGCATAAATGGAGTTTGCATGTGCATTCTGTGCTTATGCAGAGTTTGCATATCCATTCTGTGTATATACGAAGTTAACATGTTCTCCCTCTTGTTACATGGGTTTTCCCCCAAGTACTCTGCACTTATCCCGGAATATTAAGATATACAGTTAGCTTAGCTCTCTAAATAGCCTTTGTCTTCCTACAGACTGTGCCCTCCATGGCCTGAGATATGCTGTAGTCCCTCCTGTGATTCTGCATTGGATTAATGA
Source organism: Mormyrops attenuatus (assembly GCA_026777985.1). Taxonomy (NCBI): domain Eukaryota; kingdom Metazoa; phylum Chordata; class Actinopteri; order Osteoglossiformes; family Mormyridae; genus Mormyrops; species Mormyrops attenuatus. The sequence goes on from JAODKC010000288.1 coordinate 741, forward strand.
AAAATAATTAAAATGGATATTTACGCATGGCAAGCATGCCACACCCAGGAATGGCGGCCGGCCTTGGGGCGAAAGTCAGCACGGCCAACATTGTTGATCTGGGATGAAAAACGCAGCAATCGGCGGTGGCCATAGGGCCAGCTGGCATTGGCGGCTGACTTGGAGAGGCAGTTCTCCTCAGCGGCACAGTACAGCATGTGCAGGGGCCGGTCCTCAATGTAGACTGTATTTTGGACTAGTGTGGCATTCAGGATCAGGTCCGGGGCAGCTGCCGCACCAAGAGGAACACTGGAGTCACACTACGGTAACCATATGTACAATGTTTCACCAGATGTTAGCAAATTGTGTCTTTGTTCCAGAAAAAGGGGGGATATAACAGTTTTACCAGCTAGAACAAAAAAGTATTTTTACAAATTTAAACACAACATAGACATAAATGACCATGACAACAAATCTTAGTAACATAAAATAACAACAATTCTCCTTATAAGGTCTTCAGGGAAAGGGACAGGCAGAAAGGGAATCCCTGCCCCCATGTCACTCACTCTCAGAGCAGATGACACCTGCGGAGAAGCGTGCCCCCGCCCTACGGCAGCTCCCGATTTCCTGGTGCAGGCAGTGGCTGAGGGTCATCTCCTCCCCTGTGCACCTCACACCGCTCCAGACCATCTCCGTCACATTGCTGCTGTCCCAGTACCATGTTTCCTTGGCAACAACAACAAACTCAAGGGTTAGCCAGTAGAACTGGTACTCTAAACTCAAATGTTCTTATGTTCTTAATGTTAGGGTGTAAAGAAAGGTCCTAGCCTGTAAGGACTCTCAGCATTTCTGGTTTTCACGTTTTGCCATTTCAAGGGTATAGTGGTGAATGTAAATACATAATACAAATTTAAAAACAGGTGTCAGTTATTGCTATCTTGAAAGCACATTAAAATTCACAATGGAAACTGCCTAGTATAATTGAGCAACCTTCATCTTCCAGTCACTTTTCCTGGTGAGGGCAATGCAGGCAGCCAGGCAAGCAAGACAGGGCATAGCCACAGACACCAGCTTGCTATAGGAGATCACCAATCATTCCCAAGGTAGCTGGGAGACATAATCCCTCCAGCGTGTCCCCGGTCTGCTCTCAAGCCTTCAGCACATTCATGAGTTGAAAGTATCCTGTGATAATGGTGTTTTTGTTATTAACTGAATACAATGTATAATAATGCATTCGATTTTTTAGGGAATATGCCATTTAACCTCCCATTTTCATTGTGTAGTGATGTTTTTCGGTAATAAATCTGCTTAAATACAAGACTGGTATTTTTCATGTGTGCTCATCACCTGACACAAGTTGTCCAAACTCAAATACTTTCAGTAAGTGTTACTCTAGACCTCTACATCTAATGGCTACCTGCATATTCAATCAGTTCCCCACTTTAACATCAACTTCACCTTCATAACAGGTCTGTCCACCCACAATCCAGATGTGCTGAAATTATAAGGGAACTGCTTGAAATTATAAGAGAAACTGTAGTCAGTACAGGGTCACAGGGGCCAGTAGCCTGTCTCAGGCAGCATATGGCACAAGGTGTTGGTACACCCAGCACCAAACTCAAGTCCATTACAGGGTTCCTGCACCATTATTAAAATGTAATTCAATACTTGTTAACAAATAAATTTACAAAACCTCTACAGATAAAGAATTATACCACTGTGTGTGCGGATGCCAGGCAATAAGTTTGGCCCCTGCTTCCAAGACAGCCTAGACCCACTTTTGCACAAAATTACCAGCTTCAAAAATTCACAAGTTGTAAATTAAAATTATGTCATATGACATGCCCATTTTTCATTTCATTTGTATTTTCACATTTTTGCTGTTTCCCACATTTTCAGCAATGACCTGGGGAAGTTAGAGAACTAGGGCAAAACATGTACAATAAAGAAGGAACTCAAGGAAGGAGAATCTGCAAAAACTGAACAAATGATTCAAATAATTTATTATATAGGGATGATTACGCAATCAGTCTTCTTGGAATATCTCAGAATTTAATCCCTATTTGCACAAATTTGAACATTTTATGATCTTAAAATTTTTACGACCTGTTTTTAACTAACTTGCTTTTTAAGGGCAATCCGGCGACACCTATTCACATAAGATATCTGTACACTACGTGGAGGTTGCAGACACCACATATGCAGAACAGGGGTGGAATTTGGGGGGGGGGGGGGTCTGATATCCTCATCATTCGAAAGCACTACAGTTTAGCGTCTGTTATGGGAAGGTGAAGCAGTCTGGAGGAGGCGGGAGGCGACCTACTTGCAGCCCATGATTAGCATAGCCGAGTCCCAGCTGCCGGCACACTACCATGGCCTCCAGTGTACCCCAGCCATCTCCACAGATCAACCCCCAGCCCTGAGTTCCATTCTTGTCTGTGGTTGCCACCTCCACACGCCCCTCGTACCGTGTGCGCCCCCCTGTGATGCGTATCTGCAAGTGCAAAGACACAAAGTTACAGCAGGAGATATGGAGGTACACAGGGAAACAAACACGGCCTGCCTAACCTGAAAACAACCACTAAAATGTTTTTGTGCATATTTTTGTAAATGTTCTTCTGAGGAGGGCTAACCCACATGAGCTACATAGTGTGGAAATCAATTTATTTGTAGATGTCCATTAGCAAAATCTCATTTGTTTTTCCGTAACTACGAAAATGTGTCAGCTTTGTCTCTGAGGACATAAAATCAGCAAAATAGTAACAGCTTTATAAAAGTTTTGTTGTATTCACTATTAGAATCTGTGGAAAGCTATAAATTATCGGAATAGAAAATATTTTTTGAGAATTACAAATTTTTTATATTCTTTCTCTGCCTAGTTAGTTATTTAGGTTTCATTTTACAGTTAATATTTCTAACCAAAACAAAAGGCACTGGAATAAAGTTTGCGATCTATTAAATGAATGAATGAATGAAACACTTTGCAATTGTTGAAGAATTTTTTAAATTGCACTCACATTGTTCTTATTGTAAGAAGGCCTATATAGTTTTCCACTTATATGTCTTAAGGTTGTATATGAATAAATGCATAACCGAATGAATAAACGGGTGCAGAAAAATATATTTTTCTACTTGCATTGTACATTTGCATTCATTTCTGAGGGACGATATTCAGTAAATATGCTTGTTCGGGCTGTTTTATCTACATAATTACCTTTAACTATGAATAAAACTCCTGATTGCTTGGACATTGTATATCTTGACAGAAAAGATGTGTAAAAATTAAAATCTGACTGGGTAGAAGGAAGAGTTGGACCGAACTGGAGAGAAACGGAGGGTGCGGCTCTCTGACCGTGTTTTCATAGGCCATGTAAGGTACGTTGCACCTCACAGAGGCATCCTGTGTGTGCTGGCAGCCCTCTGAGGTAACATTTTTGTACTGACAGCTCCAGATGGACCGTTCCTGTCCTGTGCACTGGACCTCATTCATATGGATGGGCCCAAATCCTGCAACAACAGCATAGGCACAACCCAGTAGTTCCATCTCAAAGGTCTCTATCCATTGCAGTACAGAAGTAAACTGTTTTAACAAAGAAATTCAACAGTATTAGAAGTGGTGGAAAATGTTGCCATATGAAGGCAAAACACAGCAACTGCATATTTTATCAAAATTGAGTTATGGCCAAAATTGGGTCTCTTAGGCACATGATTTATCTACCTACTACGCATATGGGTGGACAGTCAAAAAACTCTTAAGCTCTATTTCTGAATTTCAGTGTCAGCATATGGTGTTTTGCCTTAATACAGCAGTATGTGTTAAAAGAGCTGAATTTCATGCATTTGAGCTTGTATTCGTCCATGCAATTGATTAAAACTGAAATGCATGACCTGACTGAGAAATAGAAATATAATTTTATTTTAAATAGAAATATAATCATAACAATGAGAAATAGAACTCAAGACACTGCATGATCCTGACTGAGCTTTGGTGCAGGAGTCACAGGCTCCTCACCCTGGCCCATGCGGGCCCCTCTTAGGGCCTCTTTGGCGCTGCCGAAGCCCATCTCCCTGCACACCACGCTGGCCTCCTGGAGGCCCCAGCGCTCATCGCACACGCTGCCCCACTTGCTGTGCCTCAGCACCTCTACTCGGCCTTCTCCGATCCGGGCGCCTGCTTTCAGCCTCACGGTGTTCTGTAGCGGAGTGACACGGGACAGATATGATGATCAGGAGATAAAAAAATTAGCTGTAATGTTGACACCCTTCTATTCACTCTGTCCATCTCATCTACCAATTATCTGCCCTTCACTTTACCGATACTTTAAGTTTCTTCTTTTGACCAGAGGCCTGGGCAAACTGTGGGCCAGAGACACAGCTGACCACAGCTGGCATGCCCCCTGCACAGTTAGTGCTGCTGTTCCCTCTGTTGAACTTCATGCTGCAGCTGGACAGGTGCACTTCAGTGCCAGTGCAGGCCACAGAGTGGAGGTGGTAGTAGTTTTGCTGCTTCTCTGTGAAGAGTCTGGAATGTAGAGGCAGATAGTAGTACTGTAGGCTTAACAAAGAGTTAGTATTATCCGCATATTTTGTCAAAAAAATCAGTACTCAGTAATACTTCCATCAGAACAGAGTACTACATACAGAAGCATGGATCTCACATAAATCCCACATAAATCATGCTTAATCAAGTTTAAGGGTTACAATCACACAGTAATGATCAAACAACTCTCTACCTCTGTGACACATAACAACACTTTACAACACATTATAACACAATACACCAAAATTTTTAATTTAGTAAATATTGTTCTCTGTCAGATTCGAATGGAACTTTGCAGAACTAACAAGTTAATATACCTTAAATCATTATATAAAAATATAAATATAACTATAAAAATGATTAAATGATTTTGTGATCAGAGATGCATGACTCCCTCACAACTGAAAGACAAAAGGAGACAATAACAATTGCAAAATAAAGGATGATTGTGATAAAAAAAATTTGCATACATTTATCACAAACATGCCATGGCAGTTTTGGGCTTCCGATGATTTCATAAAGAAATCACAAATTTGATGCATACGTTTTAATTAATCTTCTGAAACCAACATAAGGTCAAAATTATAGATACAGGGTCAAAAATGTACATACACCTACTTAGATAATTAATTTAGTGGTGCTGACAGTCTTGTAATTTGCTGCCAAGGCCTCTTTACCATCTGTCAGTGATCAGAATTGTTCAGATGAATCAAAAATTGAGTTCTTTGGCCACAATGACCAGAAGTATGTTTGGAGGGGAAAAGGTCAGGGATTCAGAACCCTGAAGCCTGTACCAACTGCTAAGCATGCTGCCGGTAACGTCATGCTCTGGGGCTGTTTTCCTGCCAGTGCAACTGGTGCGCTGCACAAATTGGATGGAACAATGAAGGAGGTTTACCTCAGAATTCTTCAACACAACCCCAAATCATCAGCTAGAAAGCTGAAACTTGGACATAATTGGGTGTTCCAACAGGACAATGACCGTAAACATAAATCAAAGCTGGTTTTGGAATGACTAACATTAAGCATTTGGAAAAGCCTCCCACGAAGTCCTGACCTCATTGACAATATGTGGACTGTGCTTAAAGGTCGGGTTCGTGCCAGGCATCCAACAGATTTGCTTGAACTCTATTAATTCTGCCAAAAAAAGTGGCCAATTATCCAACCAGAATTCTGCCAGAAGCTTGTTGATGCCTACCAAATGTCTGATCGAGATGAAATGTGTTGAGGGGCATTTAACCAAATATTAGATGTGTTATATGTATATTTGTTACCCTGTATGTATAATTTTGACCCTGTCAAGAAAACCAACTAATTAAAACTTGTGCATCAAATTTGTGATTTTTTTTCATATAAAGTTGTGTGTTGTATAATCATTCTGCCACAGTGTTGTAAAAAGCATTGGAAGCCCAAAACTACCATGACAAACATGTTTGTGATGTGTATGTAAATGGTTAATCACAACTGGATATTAGATCATATGCAAAATAGGGGGTGAAATGGCAGTTTCAACCTTTTGGTTGTCCCCGAGACATTATCTTTGGAATAATATCCCGGCTTAGGTTGCAATTTAGATCTTTGATTTAGCAATTTGTTTTTGGGTTTTAAAAACAACTAGCTGGTGTTTTTGAGTAAAAGTAAAGGATTGGGCATTTCACGCAGAATTACTAGTCAAATTTTACCAAAAAGTCTCTATTGGTACACTGACACTTTCTTCCCCTGTGGCTTCTAGTCATTTACACCTGTCTCTCATTTGGTCCTCGTTACCCCTGTATATCAGATCCCACCTGTGTGATGGTGTGGATCTAGAATTGGACATTGGTAGGCCCGGGAGGGGAGGCATATTGGGTCTGTTCTATTTTAGGCCTTAGGCAAGAAGTGATTGTTTTGAGTACTGTGTGACCTCGCTTTGTGATAGCTGCCTGCGGTTAGTTCCGCAGACCCTGAAGAGAGCTCGGACCTTGGAGACACAGACAGCGGAGCAAGGGGGGGGAATAACCACCCACAGCAAGAGATTCAAAGCTGCCCCAACTGGTGCATAAAGAATTATAGCTTTATAAAGTAGTTGTAGTAGACAATATACAATATGTTACACGGTAGTGCAAATGTATAAGTAATTGCACAGTAAAATTTAAGGAGTAAAAAACATGGAGTTAAATGTTTTCTACACTGTTAGTGTTACTGCAATTAAACCCAGAGTCATTTTTTCTCGTAGGGTAGAGTGAAAAATCACAGTTGATTTCCACGGTGTTAATCTCTCCTTAAAGCTCCACCCACAGGCTCCAATTGAAATTTCGCATTGGATACGCCATTTAATTGCAACTATAGGTGAACAGTCCTGCATGGAATGTTGTGGTCACGTAAGCAAACTGTTAATTTTTAATTTTCACTTGTTCTTGATGCATTTTCTCGCTATCTTGCTGCATCAAACTCACTGGCGACAGGTTTGAAAACACGTAGTGGTGTTTTTACATGTTGTACAGTTCATGCTTTGGCGAATGGGTAGGAAAACACGTAGTGGACTTTTTACATGTTGTACAGGTTATGCATAATGCATATAATAGTTTGCCAGTCGGTGTAGGATGGCAAATTATATAAGACAAATGCTACGCTCTGTAATGTTATCTGTTGAGTAGTGGCAGTCGGAAACCCCCCCCCAAAGTTTTGAGATCGCGCTCAGATTTCCCGCTCAAATCTGAACCAGTTTCGTCATACATGCAACTGAAAATCTGTCGAGGGCAATTACATTTTTCTGGAGCGCCTCACATGTCGCAGGTTTGTCCAGTTAAAGGCAGTGGGTAAGCATTCATGTCCCAGCTCTACCGCTATTGTTGGTCTCTTTATGGATATATGCACATGATACACGAAAGAATGACTGGCCGGCTGGAAAGCAGGTTTGGTTTCCAGCAATGTGCACATTTGCCGCAAAGAGCGGAGGATCTGATGCCGCAAAATAATCTCGCCACTGTCATTTTAAACTTTTTTTTTTTTGCAGGCATTTCAGAGTTGGCCGCGTGCGAAGCATATAAATATAAGGCATAGTGTTTGTAATTATCTAATTTTTCTTGGGCTGCGTAAAACTGTACGAGACCTTTGTGGGACCCTTTTCTTATCTTACAGTAACTCTGTTGCAACGAATTACTGAAAAGCAACGTTTTAGGACATACTGCGTTTTAATGAGTTGTTATTTGGGACAGTAATGCATGCTAGTTTACTGCACATATGAGTTTTCAGTGTGATACACACGTGGACCTTCTGCCATTTTGTGAGACTTGGCCAGGTACCGAAGGCTGTTTGGATTATTGTACTGTACTACAATGAAAAGAAGTATTGTCTCTCTTGTACTGGTTATGTTCTAATGCTTAACCATTAGAACACGAGTGTGTGATTTGCCACATCTTGTCTGAAATGACCCAAACTACATGCACCAATTTCTGTATTGTCATTTTCCCCTCAGAATGCTTGTTAAAGTGAAGTGCAAAGACATGAAGAAGTACATCAAGTTCAGTGTATCCTTCAACGACTTCCTTCAAGAAGGTAGACATGCTCATAGAATTATGGAATTGATAAACCAATAAGCTTTAAATTGGTGCTTGTGTTTTAATCGGTTGAAATTCTGTGTCTGCCTACTATTTAAGTAATTGTAAATTAACTTTTTTTTTTTTTTAAATGTTTCAGTTGTTAAGAAATTCTGCCTCCCCACATCTGACTTGAAAGTGTATGATGATTTGGGAACTGAGATAGATGAAGATGTGTTTCCTGATTTTAATTCAAACACCAAATCTTGGAATTCTCACTGTTGGTGTAGCTGATGAGACTGAAGGTGAGTCATAGGAAATGATTCATAACTTTTTATTGGTTTGCTTCTGTGCTATTGTGCATAACAGCATTTCATCCATCACCTAATGATAATTTTCTTTGAAAATTAGTTATGTAGAGAGTGAAGTCAAGTAGTCCATGACAAAAACATTCTTTTTTCTTTCTTAATAGATCAGGCATGTCCTGGTGCAGGCCCATCTAGTGCCAGTCTCAGTTTGACCAGCAGTCCAAGCTCTGCAGCAAGCTGGGGTTCAAGTGATGATGCTGTGCTCATATGCAAGACTCCGTCACACAAAAGGCAAAGTGAGAGTAATGAAGCTGCCCAGGTAACTGTAAAATGGTAATTTCTGTGTTACTGGATTAGATTATTGAGTGACTAAGTCATAAGCAAATGTCCATTCACAGACAATTAAGAGAGTGTTACAGTGCAAGCCAGGTGGAGATAAGGTAATGAAGGAATATGACAGAACCAAAAGTTTGAGTGATCGCACAAGAAGGCTGATGATAAACATACTGGCAGCAGAGATGACAGAAACGTTCGGGTAAGTTTTATTCTGTGAATGACAGAAACGTACGGGGAGGTGTTATTTTGTGTTTGCTTTGTTTATTGTGAGGACATGTTAATGGATTCCTGGATTCTACAGAACAAGCCCACCACGACATGTACGCGACCAGTATGCCAAGGGAATTGTGAACCTGTTTCCATATTTGGAAGATCCATACAGTAAAAATGGATATGTATGTATAACACCATACAGGATTTTTTTATTTCTAAGCATGAGGGTAAAGACAACCAAATCTTCTTGTATTTGTATACATCCCATAATATTTATAACAGTGTTATAGCATTGTGGTGCAACACAGTTATTATTGAAAGTGTTTATATTTGTACCTGTTTTATTCTTTTTAGGAGCATTTCTACGACATGGAGAGTGGTACAGGTTACTTGGCCTGGAGACTAAAGACAATTCAGAGGAAAGCTGCTGAAGAAAGGGACAAGGCATGTCTCAAATCTCTTAAAGGTAATTTACATTGACCAGATTAACTAGATTCCAGAACATCTATGAAATTAGTTTATACATATAATCTGTATTCCATGATTTTTAAGAAGGTGAGCCAACATCTGAACGAGAGACTGTGTCCAGTCAGCCTCTGAGTGATGAGCAGTGTCAAGAGACAATTGCGCTCATGAAGTATACATCAGATGAAGTCACTGTAAAGGAGAAAATGAAGACCACATTTCCTTACAGACAGAAGATGGTCCATAACCCATCAGAGTCAGTTGGTATACTTGAGGTCTTTACAAGATTTCTTGATGTACCAGGCCTGGTGAGTATTCTTGTTATAAATGCAGTTAGGAGGCTAAGTTGTGTGAAATAATGAATTATCCTATTAATTTTTCGGTGTATGTGTTATTTGTTTATTAAGAGAGCGCAAGATTTCACCCTTATGTTTGATGAGAGCACTGCTGCAAAGTATTTGGAGAAGTGGCCCACTGTCTTCAAGCAAAAGGTAATTAAGCAAAGCCACGGTCTTACAGCTTCACCTGAAGTTGATGACCTCATCAAGAATGCAAAATGTTCCAGTGATGCAGGTAATGGTTTGTATAAATCTGTCTGGATCGCTATGAATGTCAAAAGTAACTTAAATCATTATTGGACTTCATTTGTTTATTGAGCCATCTTGTTTATGAGTGATGCTTAAACTAAGTAGGCCTGTTTGGTTTATCATTTATTTTAGGCTATTTTTGGCAGTGGTGGCTTAATGGCTAGGGAAGCACGCTTGTAATTGAAAGATTGCAGGTTCAAATCCCTAACCAGCAAGACACTACTGAGGTACCCTGAGTAAGGTATCGCCCCCAAGCACTGCTCCCCGGGCGCTGAGATAGCTGCCCCCTGCTATGTCACATTGTCACATATGGGTTAAATACAGAGAACACGTCTTTGTTGTGTGCTGTGATGTGACAACAATGACCACTGATCACTAAATTCTAATTCTAGGCTGGGACAGTGACATGTCCTCCATATTGCTCCTTCTCCATCTTCTGCCACCTGTTTGTCAAGGTCAGAAGAAAGCAGGAAAGATGTCAGCTAGTAAGGCGGAGGATCATATAATCCGTTTTAAGAAGGTATACAATCATTTTTGATATGTTCTTCCCATATATCTATGTCAGAAATGTACTTTTCAATAAATGGTAGTGGGCAATAGCTATGTGCTGTGTACAGGTTTTAACAGATAAAAATCTTAATTCAAATAAATTAAGCTATTTATTATGTTCATATTACAGGCTGGAACAAGCGTCGAAGAACATCTGGATTCAGCCACTTAGAATGACCAACCTTATCTTCTCGGCATGGGGACCAAAAGAAGTTGCATCAGTTCCTACTTCATCGTGGTGGACAAACATGCACTACCATGCAAGGCTAACTGCTCAATTGGAGCATTTGATGAACTCTTCAAGGCCCATTTTGTTTTTGGGACATCCTACCATTAGGCATTGTTAAACCTGTGCACATTCATTCAAACTACAGTCTACAACACTGATGTTGGTAAGACCAAAGAAAATCCCAGAGTAGCAGAACTGAGGTCTAGGATGTTGCACTAGAAAGAGAGCCACTTAATTTTCCAGAGCCATGATTTGTTTTATTTGTGGACATTTTGCTGTTAATGTCCAAAGCCTTATGAAACATTTTAAAGTGATTCATGGTCTGTGTCAAGGAAGAACTTTACAACTTAGATGTGCAGAGCCTGGCTGCTCAGTTTTGTTTGGCTCCTTTTCTGGGTTTAGGAAGCACCTTAAAAAGGCTCATGGAGGTTGTTCTGAGGCTGCGTTTAAGGATTCAGGGACACCATTAACAGCCCTAGAATGTTATGAAGATGATGCTGCTGAAGTTAGTTCCAGATGCAGCACGAGTCATGATGTTTCAGATAGTTCTGGAAGCATTGTAAATAGTTGTGCATCAGTGATAGCTCAATTAAAAGTAGCAGGGTTAGGTCAAGCGGCAGTTAACAGCTTTGTTACTTCAATGGAAGAAATTGTCAGTGACATACATAATCAGGCTAGAGAGTGTAATAAAGGGTCTTTCATCTCAGGAAGCCAATAGTGCAAATATAACTGCTCAGACTGAAAATTGTTTTAGTCAGTTGGAGAATCCATTCAGCATGCTAAATTCTGAAGCTAAAATATTGAAGTATTTCACAGAGAAGTGGTGAATTGTTAATCCAGTTGAGCATGTGTTGGGTACAAGGTTTGAAACACGACGAGATGCAGATTCTGGCAAACAAACTCAGGTGGTAGTGACAAACAAGTTTGTGTATGTACCAATTTTGCAAACATTGCAATCAATTTATAAAAATTAACACATTTCAAATATGCTTTCACCTGAAAACCTGGGCAGTGATGGTAGGCTCTATGATATACACAACGGACATTATGTAAAGAGCCACGCTCTGTTCTCAAACGAAAAGCATGCCATTAAAATTCAGCTTTTTTATGACGATTTCGAGACAGCAAACCCTCTTGGTTCTAAAAGGGGCATTCACAAATTAGGAGGAATTTATTTTACAATTAGAAATTTTTCACCAAAATTTAATTCTTGTCTTACAAATATTCACCTGTGTGCCCTGTTTCACGCTCAAGATGTAAAAACCTATGGATTTGACGCGATATTGGCACCAATTGTGCAAGATCTTAGGATATTATAAAGTGAAGGGATTTACGTTCCTTTGTTTAAAGATCATATTCATGGGAGCATTGTGCAAGTAACGGGTGACAATCTTGCTATTCATTCATTATTTGGGTTTGTTGAATGCTTTGGTGCGCGGTATTGCTGCCGTTTTTGTTTGGCTGAGAAAGATTATTTCCAAACAGAATTCAGTGAAGACAGTCTGAAAATAGTATAAGAACTAAAGAAATGCATGAATTGCACTGTCAGCAAATTTCTGCAACCCCATCCTTACCTTACGTGTTTGGTGTTAAAAAAGACCTCCCTGTTAAACTCTTTGCAGTATTTTCATATTTCTGATAATTTCTCCGTAGATGTCATGCATGATATTCTTGAGGGTGTAGCCCAATATGAGATGAAATTACTGTTGTACTATTTGCGAAACTATGTCACACCCAACAATTTGGCTTTAAGAATACAGAGCTTCAACTATGGCTTTATGGAGCGCAACAACAAACCCCCAGCAGTGAATTTGTCAGATGGCTCAAATGATTTGGGGCTAAATGCCATTCAGAGTTGGTGCCTTTTGCATAACATGCCTTTAATATTTGGAGATTTGATAAGTACAAGTGATGAACATTGGTATCTTCTTTTATTATTACTGCAAATAGTAAACATTGTTTTCTCACCAGTGCTCTCCTGTGGTACTACAATCTACTTAAAGCATTTAATAGAAGAACATCACAGACTGTTCAAGCATTTATTTCCTAGTAAGAGGTTGTTGCCAAAACACCATATGATGATACACTACCCTCGTTGTATTCGAAGCACTGGCCCAATACTTCATAGCTGGTGTATGCGCTATGAAGGAAAACATCACTTTTTCAAAAAACAATTAAAAAACTTTAAAAACATCACTAAAACTTTAGCCACTAAACATCAGAATCAGATGGCTTATAATCAGGCACTGTTTAACAGCAATAGATTGGATATTGGCCCAGGAAGCATGGTGTCAGTGGATGTGATAGATGGAGGCGAGGAGATAGCAAACTTACTACCTGCTTGTACTAATGTTATGCGTGTCAGATGGGTAAAACATCAGGGGTTTATGTCACGCCCAGATCTAGTAATATGTGGGAAGGTTGAGCTTGAGATGCCACAGTTTTATCAGATATCATCATTGATTGTTAAGGAATACATTGTGCATTTGGTTACTTTTCTTATTGATACTGTGTGTTTTGATGAACATTTTCATGCTTACAGAGTTGTAAAGACTGGGAAAGGCACTGTTATTTTCTTTTTGAAAGATCTGGAATACTACAGACCATTTGATATGCAAGTGTCATATGGAATTGATAACACCAATCTGTATATTGTGCCGTACTGTTTACTGATTTAAGAGCAAATGTCTTCCTAAAGTAAAGTAAGAGTTTTATGAATGTGTTGAAAAAACATGCATTAAAAGCATATACTTATGCAGAATTTTGGTGTTTTTAATTATAATTTACACTATAAATTTGACTATAAAGGGAGTAAATGTCACACTTTTATGGTACGTTTTTCCACCTTTAGGGTTTACCTTTTAAAATGGCCAGCAATGATTTAAAAAGACACTACAGAGTGTTAAATATTCTGCAGTGTTAATTCTTATTAACTCTGAACGTAGTAGTAGTATCAGTAGTATTACATTTTCACACTATTTTGAGTAAAAACAACACCAGAAATGTTACATTTGCTTTGGAGTTATTTTTACACTTTGTAGGGTGGGACCATATGTTATCTGAAATTGTGTTAAATTTAACTCTCTTAGAGTCAGTTTCACTCTATAGATTTTACTGTGTGTTACGTTAATCATACTAATCATATGTTAACCATGTATTCGCATAAGTGATCATACTAGTCATATGTTAACCTTGTATTTGCAGTGATTCGATGACAATACGTCAATGTGTTAATCATTAATCGATGGAACACCCAAACATCAACAATGATTCAATGTCGTATAACCAATATCTATATGCATATCTCAAAATGGAGTCTAG
>JAODKC010000289.1:0-14783 GCA_026777985.1 Mormyrops attenuatus
GTTCAGTTTATGTACAGACAGCAAAGTCTCTTTGTAGATACACTTACAGAAATGCATACAGTAAACTGGGTGACCGCGGAAATGTGCACGTTACACTCCAACGTCACATAAAAATATCAAGGTTAATACTGGCTGGTTGATCGTCTTCGTTCGTATGAACGGTGGTTGTATGTACAGAGTCCGAGAATATTTTTGTTACGTTTATGCGCAAATCAAAAAATAAAACTAAAAATAAAATGGAAAAATATATCAGGAAAAGAACACATTTTTCTATTTCTCTAACCCCTCTTGGCTGGGTGGGCCAGCCTTGTGATTGGGTAAACCAGGCCCACCCTGGCCCCCCCGTGAAGCCGGGCCCATACGTACCTTATGATTGGTAGAGGCAAACAGAGTTAAAAACAGGAAACTGTGATCAATAAAATTCAAATACGTACAAATAAATAAAACAAAAACTGTAATAGCGAGTAAAAAAGCAGCGATCTCAAATACGCGAAATCTGCGTGATAAAAGTGCCGGAAACGGATGCTTACCAAGGTAATTAACTATTGACTTCCGCTCGTACATTTCTGTTGAACAAGGCTAGTTTCCAAAACTTTTCCAAAACCTTTCCTCTCTATCCAAGAATTGCAAAACTTATCCAGGGCCTGGAAATTTTTTTTCAAAATTCCAAAACTTTTCCAGGTTTTCCATGACCGCAGGTACCCTGGATTTATTAACTAAGATGAAACCTTCTTCTTTTCCTTCTGAAATTATTCCCACTTCTGTTCTGTTTGGAGCCTTTGATTCTGTAGGTCCATTCTTATTATTGATTATCAACTGCTCCTTGCTGTAAGGTTGTGTCTCCTTGTATTTTTAACAGGCAGTTGAATACCCTCGATTGAAGAAACTTAATTTAGACTCTTCTTTACCTGACAGTTTTAGACCAGTTTCTAAATTACCTTTTATTAGTAAAATCGTGGAAAAGATAGTCAAATGGCAGCTAAGAATCTATTTGGAGAAATGAGAATTCCTTGATCCTTTTCAGTCAGGGTTTCATAAATAGCATTCTACTGAAAAAGGTCTTCTAAAGGTTTTCAGTGATATTTAATGGATTCAGATACTGGTGACTGTTGAGTGTTGGTACTTCTTGAACTTACTGTGGCTTTCAACTCAGTTGAGCACACAATTTTAATTAATAGGTTACTGAATTTGGTTGGGATTTCTGGTTCCGCATTAAATTGGTTTTCATCTTATTTATCAAATATGTGTTTTTCTGTTTGTGCGGCGAAAGACTTTTCTGATACAGCAGCACTGAATATCAGAGTACCTTAGGGATCTGTCCTTGGGCTCCTCCTTTTTTCTATACATACACTTCCTTTGCTTGACAGTATTAGGTCTGTTTAATTAATTTCTTATCATGCAGCTGATATTGAACTCTATATCTCTTTTAAACCTCACTAGATTGATAAGCTATGAATTTTATTTGATTGTTTTATGCAGATTAAAAATTGGCTCTTAAATAATTACTCATCAGAACACTGCGATTATGACTGTATCACACCCCAGTGTTTGGGAGGCTTACAGTAGGGAGATTTTGCATATCTCTTTGATGGCTCAGCCTAGTGTGGTTTTAAATCAGTCTTTATCTTATGATGCTCATATTAAATCACCTACACGATCTTGACTTTTTTCAGTACTTGAAGAACTGCCATTCATACAGAATGCAAGCGCTTACAGTCACAAACACCAGCCATTCCATTTACAATGGGAAATACAATGTGTCCCCATATTAGTTAAAAATGGGACACAACATTTTATTTTTCATTACAGGACAGGTGACATCTCTACCAGAAATGTAAAACCCTATGATTTAATAATAATTATTATAAAAGTAATTTATATAGTGCTTTTCAAGATCTCAAAGAGGCTTACATGGAATAAGGTAAACAAATAATTATTTATTAAAATTAATTAGAATTCTGTTTGCAGTCCCTTCAGATTGTGCCATTTTCATGTTCTGAATACAAATCCCAAGAAAATTTTGAGCAGAAATGGAGCCTTGACGTAAAGAAATAATGACTTATATTGTAATAATCAATATTGACTTATATGAAAAAGACTCAAGACACACAATTGTCCCGGTCTGAGACTTTGGAAAAAAAAGGAATAGATATTGTGGTACTGGAAAATGTATGGGTTTTCCAGTGTTAGTGTTTCCCTGTTCCTATACATAACTTAGTATTCAATTTACCTCTCTTAGTTATCTTACTACTTGTGCCTATTTTACATGGGATAATTACTTCCAGTTAATGGGTAGTACGATCACTGGAGATCAATGGACTGCCAAAGCATTATACAGCACATGCTAGTTTACCTTTATGCGACAGCACCCCCAGCAGTGACCAATCAGCCTTGTCTGACTGCCATTTATATAGAGGAAACTCTTTGCAGCTTGGCCTAGAAGCCACTATTGCCTGATCCTTGGAAATAATACCTACTCCCTCTGTTTAGTTACATATTTCTGCTGCATATTTCAGTGGTTTTGTTTGTGATTTGCCATTTTCTGCACCCTTCTTCCTCATTTCCTCCAAGAAATGCTTCCATCTGTTTCCAACTGCAGCTTGAAATGAGAGAGTAAATGAAAAACCTAGACACAGGTGTCAGGGACAAAACACTCCAAATGGTCATCAGACAGTGAAAGCATTTTAGATGGTGTTGAGGCAATGGGTTACAGTTTATACATGTGATGCTGAACGTTCCCAAGATGCCCTGTGGCCATCCCCGCTCTCACAACTTGATTTAAGATGACTTCTTTAAGAGGAAGATATGCCTCAGTTATGAACTGAAATAAAAGTTTGCAGTATATATTCACCAGATCACTCAGTGATATCCTGTAAATAGAGCAAGACTGGATACACTGTTCAATTTATGAATTCATCAATTCCCAATCAAAGGCAGTGACTTATTTTTCTCCTTATATAGGAGCTTGTCCTGAAGGATTTAAATAAGCACTAAGGGATATTAATGCGGAATGCTAATATGGCTTGGAGATGAACAGGAAACCCTCACAGATGGCACCAGATCCACAGTTAAGATAAATTATTATAGATTATTATAAAATTGTCACTATTGACATTGCATAGCAACTCATCACATACATGCCAAGCTGTGCACACACATCCCCAACCAACAGAACCATGAAATACTCAAACTAACACTCACACTTTTTACACTGTCATTAAAAATTAATGACTGGGGCTGGTGGCAACCACTCAGTTATTGATTAAGGCAGAGTGAGGTGCAGGAAAATGGCATTGTGCAGGGAGGGAGAAAGGAAGAAGGGAGATGAAAAGAACCTGATTCACAAATTCAGGCAGTAATCAAACCTCCAAAAGGTCAGTTCCAGGTTTGACCAAGGGATCAAGCAAAACAGAGCAATACAGTGAATGTCTGGGCTATCTTTGATCTCACTTGTACGATAACTGCACTGCATACCAAGTACAGTACAGTCAAGTATTTCTGCATGAATAACTGGCTTGTCATAAAAAAAATATGAGAACTTCTATCATCATGCTAACTTGTTTTGCCAAAATGCTGAATCTATGCTGTGCTGGACTAGAACCAGCTAGGACCGAAGCCTGATGCAGAAGCATCTCTGGTAAAAGACACAATCTCAGTTTTTGGGTCTGACACCTTGCATGACCCCTAAAGATCAATCAGAGGATTCCTTAATTCTAATCTTGAGAACCATATATTATTACATTTTCATGTGTTACCTTTTGCTGCAAGCCCACTTTCAATTAAATGATAGGACATAACACTTCTATACACTTCATCAAAGAAAGGCTAAACTGTATGGTCCTTATGAATAGTGTAAATCTCCTTTCGTGCTTGGGCGGCTTTGGGCGGGGATGCAGTAAAGCGCTTTGAGACAATGTAATGTTGTGAAAACGTGCTATACAAAAATAAATTTGTTGTCGTTTTCATTTCCCTTAATAACAAATCAAAGCTATCTTTCTCCAGACATTACAGACTCTTTTTAATGAAAAATAAAGAAAAGAAGGAAATGGATTGTTGCAATCCACAGCTGGAATCCAAGCTCCAAAATGTGGATTTGCAGTTCTCATTGTGTGTCAATTATGTTAGCGTTGCCAACTCTCACTTTCAGACTTTCACACAAAAAATCTTTTGCCAGATCTGTATTATTCTGTTATAAATCTAAAATTAGCTGTATAGAAATATAGGGATATTAGGAAGCAATAGGGAAAAAGCAATAAAGAAAAACATTTATTTTTGTATTTTTTACTTTTTTTATTCACCATTTATGGATTTATTATTTTTATGGCACTCCTGTGATTCCATAGATGTATTCACTACGTGGTGTTTGTTTGTTTTACACGTTTTAATTATTTTAGTTTATTAGCATCATATAATTCACATTATTTTTAATACTTCTGAAGGTTACAATTTCAAAATAGAACTGCCCCTAGCTCACCTGTGCCCCTGCCATTCCTTTGCACCCCAGAGATTAAATATCTCTGCTCTAAGGTATGGGATTTACCCAAAATAATACACATTCTATCTTCAATAGTCGATTAATTCTTTGATCCCACAATGTGATTCCCACAACATCAAAGTGTTTTGGTCAGAAGTCATGGGCAGGCTATTAGAGATCCTTAGTTTTGGTAGTCCTCTTATATTACTGTGTTTTTCAGCATTTTCTTATTACATTCCACATTAAAAACACATTACTCAACTGGAAAGACAGACAGATCACTCTAACTTGTAAAAACTTACAGTATCCTTAAGTAACAATATTTCATCCTCTGAGGATATCTAGTTTCCTTTTTACATTTGTTTATGGCAGATTTATCTTTCCTCTCTTCTATAACACCTTAGACTACATAAGTTTCTTTGGTAATTAGAAATGTTTTGCAATTGTCTGTCTCATGTCATGTTTCATATTGTGTGAATATTGTGTGATTTATAAATGTTGCATCAAGGTATTATATGAACTCTAAACTAAGGCTGGGGATTTAAAAAAAAATGTGATAATAGAATTTTTAAATATTGGAATAAATGATAATATAGAGCCATCTGACACCCCTTACACATGCAATGATGCACACACTCACGTGGCACCAAGCAAGGCACATAAATGTTTGACTGGAAGAAAAATCTGAACAGGTGACAAAAAAAAACAATATATCATATAATCTGCTAAACAGCTGGTGTTAAGACTTGTCCACTGGTGGGGGTGCTGGCAGTGCTGATCATCCTTTTTTTAATCTTTGTGGAAAATTATTTATTTATTTAAGGCAACCCAGATGTAGCAGCGTTTCTCAAATTTTTACCATCTCATAAAATATTATGTGTAACCATTGTCCGGGGGGATGCCCAAATCAAATACCACAATTATGAATGACTTTTATATACAGTGATACCTTCGTGTACCACTACAGGGTCAATTTCCAACAGTACTGAACAGAAGTGTACAAACTATGGAACTTCCGTAAGCCAGTCCTGCATACAGCACGCTCACTTCTTTATGTCTTACAATTGGTTTATCATATAATAATGTGAAACCCAACAGGGTAAACTACAGAGAATTATATTAATCATAGTTTTATTAATGAGACACTTATAAGTGTCATGATGCAGTGGGCAGCGAGCAAGGAAACAGGCAAGCGAGCCAAGGTAGCGGGGAAAATGGGGTTTAATTCGGGAGGCAGCAAGCAGACTGGGGAACAAACAGCAACTAACATCAACAAACATCAATGACCGATCTCACAAGACTAAACAGACCGCTAACTAAATACACGGGGGTAATGAGCATAAACAAGAAACAGCTGGGAACATGCGGGATTCACACGAGGGTAATGAGCAGGTGTGGTCCACAGGAGGGCGATAGGGACTGGGCGTGACAGAACCCCCCCCAAAGGCACACACTCCGGGTGTGCCTAAGGGAAGAGGCGGACAAAACCGGGGAAAGAGAACCTGGAAGACAAAACAGACCATCAACGAGACATCGGAAACAGGACGGAGACACAGAACAGGCACAGGGGTAAAAGCCACAACAAAGCCAGACAAAGGACGGGAAACGCGGACAAGCAAACCCAAAAGGGAGACACCGGGGAAACAGGACCAGGACGAGGCAGAGGAGGCACACAGGGACGAGGGCCGGAGGCACACAGGGACGAGGGACGGAGGCAGGAGGCACACAGGGACCAGGAGGGAACACACCAGGAGGCAGGAAGGGCAAGGGCGGAGGAACACGGGGAAACCGAGGGGAACCAGGCGGGCGAGGGAAGGCAGACGCAGGGGCCACAGGTGGACGGGAGGCCGGAGCCGGAGGGGACCACACAGGGGACGAGGAGACAGACGGAGGGACCGACAGAGGAGGTGAGGAGGAAGCAGGAGGGGACACCAGGGGAGACGAGGAGGGAGCAGGAGGGGACACTGGCGCAGGCAGGCAGGAGGGGGAAGCCGCGGCAGGCGACGGCGCAGCCGGAGCCGGGGAAGGCGCCGTCCGATGCTGGGGAAGGCGCCGTTCGACGCCGACCCGGAGCAAAGGGACCCGGAGGCGGCCAACGAGCCAAGTGAGGGGGACCCGGAGGCAGCTGACGAGGCGTCGGCGGAGGAACCGCAGGCGGGCGACGAGGCACCGGAGGGGGACCCGGAGGCGACAGCCGGGCCGGCGCCACAGGACCTGCAGGCAACCACCGAGCAACCGCCAGGGGACGCACGGGCGAGACAGGGGGCAGGGCGGGAGGGACCCGGTCCCTGCGCCTGTGACCTCTCCCCTTCCAGGAGACCGGCAGGCGCGGGCCAGGTCATGCTCCACCACGTGGCCGTGATGGTGGAGAGCCCAGTTCGTAGTCTTCGGGGCCCATCAGGTGGGTCCCCGAGGGGTTCCATTGAAGTTCCTCCTCCTCCAGCACGGGAGGAGGAGTGATGGTCCCACAGTCCGGGACCCTCTCGGGGACTAGTGACAAGACTGGCGAGGCAGGTGGGGCAGACGAGGCGGGTGAGCCGGGCGAGGCCGTGGGCAGAGCGGCTGCAGGTGAGGCCACGGGCTGAGCGGCGGCGACAGCAGGCTGGAGGGCCGCGGGCTGAGCGGCGGTGACAGCAGGCTGGACAGCAGGCTGGAGAGCCTCACGGACCTCCAGCAGATCCAGCCAATATATCACCTCGTGCAGCAGATCGAGGCGCTGCTGCTCGATCTGCAGAGGTGCGTTTGGGAGATCGGTCATTCTGTCACGATCGGTGGGCGGCGAGCAGGGAAACAGGCTAGCGAGTCAAGGTAGCGGGGAAAATGGGGTTTAATTCGGGAGGCAGCAAGCAGACAGGGGAACAGACAGCAACCCACGTCTACAAACATCAACAATGACCGATCTAACAGGACTAACCAGAACGCAAACTAAATACACGGGGTATCGAGCATAAACAAGAAACAGCTGGGAACATGCGGGATTCACACGAGGGTAACGAGGAGGTGTGGTCCACTGGAGGGCGATAGGGGCTGGGCGTGACATAGACAAAATAAATGTTATATTAATATGCTATTTTTTTCTAGGTAACATGAATTGGCAGTGTAAGATCTGTACATTTGTGTCATCTAAAAGAACTGAGCTACTTAAGCACTATAGACTGAAGCATGGTCATAGAGGCTGCAGTCAGTCGGTTCCATGTTTATACACAGATTGCCCCTGTTCCTTCAAGACATGGAATGCCCTTAGGTCACATTTGTCTCGTTCCCATTCGGAGACAGTAAAATCTGGAGAAGACCTTTCTTTTCAATGTCAAGTTTGTAAAGCTTGTACTTTCCACACAGAGAGGCTTTATTTTGAACACCTTGCATATCACCTAAAAAAGCATGAAGTTGTGGCATATGTGTTTAAAGACTGTGAATTTAAGACGAACATATATTCAACTTTTGCTTCACATACACTGTAAAAACGATAACTAGTTATTATTGGTCTTATTAAAGTTTTCAAATTAAACTGACTGAAAAATAACGCTTTACCATTTGCAACATAGAAAAACTTGTCTGCCCTACATTTTTTTCTGATTGTTGTCCTCACAGATATATTCAAATCAGCAGAACAAAGATTTGTAAGTCTTTGAGCCAATTTTATCGTGAAGTTGGGGGAACTCCCAACCGCGCATGCGTGAACAACTGGAACCGGTTTTAACCGCTCAATGACTTGAGCGGTCATTCTTCGAACAGAAAATCCAAAGCAACTTGATGTAACGTAGCCAGATTTGGACGTTAACTTCAGTTGGGGATTCATTATTTTGTTTTGTTGAATATTATAGATTTCTGCCTGGTCTGTCGTCCGTGAATGGTTGGTGTTCGGAAATTTACGGAACAGAATTGGGAGCTGACAATGATTTTGCTCGAGCAGGTAAGCAAAGACTGTTTTACTTTAATCACCTTGAATTACGTTGGCTCAGGCTGGTTATTTTTTTAGTAACCTATACTGTGGCTAAACATGTTAGGAGCACTCCTTTTCTAATCTAAAAACTATGCAAACTATGCCCGTCACCAGGGTACCCGCGGTCATGGAAAACCTGGAAAAGTTTTGGAATTTCGAAATATTTTTTCCAGGCCCTGGATAAGTTTTGGAATTCTTGGATGGAAAGGAAAAGTTATGGAAAAGTTTTGGAAACTAGCCTTGTTCATTTTTTTGACTTCGTTCCGCATTGCGCTAACAGAAATGTACGAGTGGAAGTCAATAGTTAATTACCTTGGTAAACATCCGTTTCCGCGCAGATTTCGCGTATTTGAGATCGCTGCTTTTTTGCTCGTTATTCCGGTTTTTATGGTTTAATTTATCTTTTTTGCACGTATATCAATTTTATTGATCAGTTTCCCGTTTTTGACTCCATTTGCCTCTACCAATCATAAGGTACATATAATTTTAATATTGCGATTAATTTTCTTAATTGAACGCTATTTGCACATTGGACATCTCAAAGCTGACAGCGCACAAGATCTCTGAAAACAAAGCTTTTGCTGTGACTTTTCATGGGAAAGTCAGATATGACTTTAAGTTATGTTCTGTAGCCTGTTCTAGTGCACTGTGGTTAAATCTCATGTAAAAATTATCAGTCAATCCTCTTTGCCTCTGAAGTAGATAAATGTTTGCCAATTACCAAGATATTACAACTTTTTTATTGCCAAGTGAAACTTTAATGTATGTGTTAAATAATAGTCAAATGTTCTAACCAGTAAGTCCATAATTTGATTAATGTTATCGTTTAATCTCTGGAATGAGTTTTTATTCAACTGTAAATTTAGAAGTGTCAATATATATCACAAAATACGTTCAGTAAGCCTAGTGTTGATTTCAGCACTACAACATTTTTTTTTTTACATTTTTTTGGCTTTAATTGTTACTTGGGTACATTTTGTAATACTGTAATGTGACAAGACATCTTCTGTTAAAAAAAAAATGTTTTATTTGAGGCACTTAACCTGTGCTCACTGTTAAACTGAATAAATATTTAGGATAACATTCAGTTGTAGTCTTTGTTTACAGTATAAATGTACAATAGCACATATATTTCTTGATATACAAAGGTAAAATGTATGTTTATTCAACACAAATAATTATGTTTGGTGAATGTAGGAATACATGCCATGGAAGGAATAATTATATATTTATTCAACAAGAATATCTGCGTTTGCAGGAGGTAGAAATTCATAGTATTGAGGTAAGAATTTCTATGTTAGCCTAATGGGGTTTTCCTTATTGGCTGAACAAGAAGATCCAAGTTTGCAGAACTCTTGGCAGAACTTGAAAACTTAAGTTAAGTTAACAACATCTTGTAAAAGTTGAGAAAACTCAAAAATGTATTTGCATCATGTTGCCTTGAAATTTTAAGTTTTCTCAACTTTTTCTTTTTTACAGTGTAGATTGTAATATGTATCTATACATTTTGTTGTGCTTACCTATCATAGCAAACTCCTTTTCTTCTCCCATGAATGTCTATCTGTGAATTAATCTGTTCCTACAATTAAAAGTGTGCTATAGCCATACATTTACCGATAAACATGGAGGGAAGGGAAATAAAACAGCATCCAGACTGGTGTAAAGACCCGATGTTAGAGTGAAAACATCCACTCGATGAATGCATCAACGGAAATGGCGGATAACTGTCACAGTCAGGTATGTGCGCGGGTACCTTCTGCCTGCTATGGGTCGTGTTTGTCCGTTCGTCACTCTAGTCCCATGGGTCAATCCTCCCCTCCTGCTCTCCCACCAGTGACAGGCTGTCCTGTCTCACCTTTTACCCCTTCAAAAGACCCTCTGCTCAGTGCCTGGGAGTGTGGCGTAATCTGTCGCTTGTGCTGACATCTTGGTGTAACTTCTTGACCTATGTTACTTGCTGGTGTTGTTTCTACATTATTTCTGTCTTGATTTTGCCTTGGCTGACCCTGCGTAGACTTCCTCACTTCTAGCTCTTTTATATTTGTATTTATTTCCGTTTTAGTGTTTTTGTTCTGTGTGGTTAGTCTGTCTCTGATTGCAGGACACTAACGTCGTTATCTTTCCCCCTCGTTTTTGTCTTGTTATAGAGGCTTAGCTTGTCGTCGTTTGTTCCTTTTTTTTGTCTGACATAGTCTCAGTTCACTGTAAATAAACCTTCACACAACAGCTCTGTCAGTCTACTCTCCAGGCACTTACACTCACCCATTTACAGTGCGCAAAGGCCATGTGGAGACCTAGGCAAGCTCCGCCCCCACGATACAAAAAGAAATCGGCTTGCTAAGTCTGCACCCCCTCAAAAGATGGTGGCCTGGACAGCCACTTATATTGCCTAATGGGTTGGACCCGCACTCTACCCATTCAGTTACAACTAAACCCTACATTGAGTCGTAACGGCCTCACGTAATTACCGAAAGGATCCCCAGTGTCAAGGTAGCAGGCCCGTTCAGAGGCCGTGGAGCCGCCTTCTCTGGTCTTCTGAGGAAACATGATAAATAGCAAGCATCAGCCGCAGTCCCACGCCGCTCAGAAAATGTGCCTTTTTCCAAGAAAAACTCCCATTCCGCTTGACATTTTCCCCTGGCCAGTTCCACACTAAGGGGACACTAGTGGTTTAATCTTCATGAATGATGGGAAACGTTGACATTTGTGAAATAGCAATGATTACGGGTAGCACTATCATCAAACAACCTGCTTAAACAATGAAATGCAATGGAGTTGGTCGTTTATTATGTTTGTCTGTTTTGTCATACCCAAAGTGTGTATAGAACACAACAATCCTCAATTATGTTTGCAACTGGAACATTTACTTATATATGTTTTTTTGCCTATATATATTTTGTGTGTTTTGTCTGTGTGTGTGTGTGTGTGTGTGTGCGGCTTTATTTCCATTACCCAGAGATTTATTTCTTAACTATAATTAGGCGGCAGAGTAGGATCACTGTGAAACAGAGGGTACATTCTCCTGACTGAAAGCTCAGTGAATACATTTAAGTACCAGGCTGAGTCACTCTGGGCCATTCTGTGCTGGGCTTCTGCCAGGGCAGACTGCTTAATTATGCTGGACTTTGCACTGGTCTTAGTGCTTTTGATTTGCAGCCAGCTGAGACCAGATCGGGACCATATAGGTAAGAAATGCGTGGCGTAAAATGTGACAGCCCCGTCCCTAAGGCCATGGCTCGGATGCCACAGGCGGACAGGATGGGACTGAAAACAAGAGTGTATTTCCCAAGAAACACATGCTGAAGGTAAAGGGGGGGGGGGGGGCATGCAAGAAGAGTCACGATTGTGCATAAATGACTTGTTTGTTTTGAATTGTAGACCAAATTCATCTTCAAACATTTCCAAAGATATGGTATGGTAATTCAGTTTTGTCGTATGACTTTGTACAACTATCAGGTAGAGGTTGACTGTTATACTGGGTTATTTAAATATTAAAAATGCACTATTTAGTCAAGTAAAAAAAAAAACAGATACTTATGAGGAGCACGAAAAAACTGCACCAGCAAACAAACACAAAGACGAATAAAAGATGAGCACACAACATTCCATTAATATTTTCCTTTAATTCAGTTCATTGAAAATTACTTTGCCCCATGGTCGTCCGTCAGTGCTATTTGCGAAAACTGTGGTGATGTTTATTCTTTGGTTACAAAGGATTACAGTTTTATTGTATTTTTTGGAAAGGTATTCAGTCAATAATTCATTTAATAATTCTGTGGGCAACATTAATTCTGAAAACGTGGCATCAGGATGACAGACAAACTAAAAGTATTTAACATACTTTATACTTTTCTGGTATGTCTGGATATTATTATTTGTTGTGGCATACTTCCTAATGCCTGCTAAATATGCACTGTTTCACATTCTCCTGGTTTTATAATTACCTGAGTAAACTTCCAGTGTAATTAGGTAAAGATCTGCCATCCAGCATTTGAGCTGCCACAGTATTAAGTGCCTGGATTGTAAATGAACATTAGCACCTGACATCTGTGTTATCACTTTCTCTAACCTTCCTTTTATTTCCAGTCATGACTTGAATGAGTTGAAAGTATGTCTGAGCCATAATGTGTATGTTTCTGCAGCTGAGATCTTGGGATGAGGTAAACAGATTCTCTGTTCTTTCTTACTAAGAAATCTGCATTGTCTGTTTTCGGCAGATTTGTATTTTCAAGCTTAATTTTAGAATAACTGGATTTAAAAACAATTCAGGAAATGTACTGCATTTATATAGCGCTTTCCTACTCCTACGAGCACTCAAAGCACTTTACAATTCTTGCCTCACATTCACCCATCCACACACCGGTGGCGGAGGCTGCCATTCAAGGCGCCAACCTGCTCACGGGGAGCAATTTGAGGTTCAGTGCCTCGCTCAAGGACACTTTGATGGGGTCAGGAGGAACCAGGGCTGAAACCTGCAACCTTCCGGTTGCCGAACGATAGCACTATTGCACTATAGCAGTGCTTCCAAATGGAGTCGCTTTACAATCTACCGTGATATGTGACTGTATGTTATATGAAGCATGAATTTCACCCAAGACATTATTTAACGTACTTCAAATACACTCTGTAGCATAGGAGTGTCCTGCTTGGCTCATTCTCAAATAATAACCTGAAGTTTGTATTTATGGGGTATGTCTGTAGGTGACACTCTTATTTGATTCTTTGTTAAGAACTGTGGGGCCACCATTTTGGATGTGCTATTTTAAAATAAATAGATTTGACTATCTGTGCCAGATTAATAATGTCGGCAAGTTTGTGATTGGTATTATGTAAATGAAGGCACATCAACAGACATTGTGACATCACAGCATAGGGACAATTATTTCTTGCTCAGGACTGAACGGCCATCATTTCAGTTTGTTTAATCATAGCTCTAGGGTATATGGAAGAGACAGCTATTCCCCTTTTTCGGCACTGGTTCATTTTCCTAGTTTTTGTCTGTCTGTATTGCCCTTGCTTAGTTTTATTTCTTAACCTTTGTTTGTGAGTTTTTGCTTTGGGAAAATGGGGAGCAATTCAATTCCCCACCCTTATCTCAGTGGGTGTTGCACTCAGATTCATTGCAGGGATCTTACACAGTAGTACATTAAATAAAGCAAATAATCTTTCCCTTATGCAAAAGCCAAGTTTTGTGGTTTTATATTCACGGTGTACTTCACCGCGCTGACATTACGGGCCCGAAAGATGGCCGCCGATTTCTGTACGCTTCGTATTGACATCCATAATGGGTTCAAAAGCGCCTTAGAATTTTCTGGAAGCAAGCGAGGTGCACCACGGCGAGGTTGAATGAGCTTCAATCTGAGAGGTGCTGCGGCTATGCTCATGCTGGGAGGGGGGGGGGAAGTGGTCTACAATTCTGCTGGCAGACGAAAACGGGGGCAAAAAACAAACAAAAGTGCTATTTGTGGCATGAGGCCTAATTGCGTGCTGCTCACTGAAGTGGCGTGTGACAAGCACTTCATGAAGCTGTCCAGACAAAAGCACCAGGCGCATTTCTCCAACATGGTTTTGAAGAGGACACACATCTGTGTTCACAGCTAGGACAGTTATTTTAGATGTTTTCAAACAGTGTCTATGTGCCATTAAAACAAGTTGTTGATATTGAGTCAGCTAAAATTTGTTTATTGGTTATTTATCTGAAGTAATTGTTGATTCAGATCTATGTTTCGATGCTTATATAAGCAGTATTACTTGAACTGCGTTCTACCATCTACGGAACGTAGCCAAGCTTCGGAAGATGCTCTCCTTTCATGATGAAGAAAAACAAATACTGTGCATGCCTTTATAACTTAATTCCAGACTGGGCTACGGTAATGGTATCCTTTCTGGTTGCCCATCTGTATCCTTACATAAACTTCAGCTAGTACAAAATGCAGCAGCCAGAGTTCTTACAAACGCTAAAAAGTTTGATCATATTAGTCCTGTCCTATGCTCCCTTCACTGGCTTCCAGTTAAGTCTCGGATTGACTACAAAATACTGCTATTAGCTTATAAAGCACTGAATGGCCTTGCACCAGAATACCTTAGTGATCTGCTGGCCTTATACAACCTTCCACGCCTGCTTCGTTCTCAAGGCACAGGATATCTGTTAGTACCCAGGGAAGAAAGAGCTACGGCAGGCTGCAGAGCTTTCTCCTGTAGAGCTCCTCAGCTGTGGAATGGTCTTCCAGCGGATGTGCGAGATTCAGGCTCACTCCCAATATTCAAGTCCAGACTAAAAACACACTTGTTCAGTCTAGCCTATAGGGACTCTAGTTCTAGCTTTAGCTAATTGTTCACCCCCAGTTTGATCTGTAGTGTGAGGTG